>CAEFZY010061231.1:0-29844 GCA_903066815.1 Brachyrhaphis roseni
TAATAGAGAAACAACATAAACACTTGAGGCCAGTGGGGGGAAAAAGGAGGAAACTCTGCACAGCACGCGGGGGTGGGGGGGGGGGGGGGGGGGGGGGGGGGGGGGGGGCAATTAAATAACACAGCTGTAGTGATTAAAAAAACAACAATATTGAGTGCAGACATTTGAATTTATTATAATGTTTTTTTAATCTATATGTATTTAGGCACAGACACACACCCCAATTAATTAATATTTGGTTAAATGTAGGTTTGTTAGTTAAACCTCTTAACATTCACTTTTAGAGACAATCAACAAGCTGCTAGTATAATTCTGGCTTTCATTCAAATTGCTTGGTTTTGCAGCTAAGAACCCAGCTTTACGCATAGTGCTTACATTTTCAACAGGGTAGAGGTCAGGATCCTCTCAAAAGGTTAATGTTGCTTTTTTCCAACAATTTTAATGCCCTCCTACCTCTCTCCTGCCTCCCTAATATTTGGTTAATATGCCCCAAAGGAACCACAAGCTTTTTTCAGGTCAGAGGTTTGCTAATGGCTACAATTTTGACCACATGTTTTAGAAAAAATACACATCAACAAGAACTTAATAACATTACTGTTGTATGTGGTGTAATAATTGCACCCTAAAGAAAGAACAGGTCAAAATAAATAATTAAAAATTCAAAATGAAAATAAGATTTATGCTGAAAATACGCGTTTAAAGTTCTGTCTGGAATTGTACCTGTATCTGTACGTGTTTCTGTTTTCTCCTTTGTTGTTTTCCCTGATTGTGTGTTAGTTGATTTTGTCATAGATCACGGCTCTCCTTTTGGTTTAGTTGTTTTTGTTTTCTTCTTTCTTACAGATTGGTGTCTGGAACTCCCAGACAGGCCTTAATTTAACTGAAACCAACAGGGACTCCTCCACAAATGTCACAGATTCGATGGCCAACAGGACCCTCATTGTCACTACTATTCTGGTAGGAACAGGAAAAAGCTTATCGTCAGGAAACATTCGATTACCATAAAAATCTTTCCAACTAAAGTAGTGCATCCTTTGTGTCCATTACCAGGAAAATCCTTATGTCATGTATAAAAAATCGGATAAGCCGTTATATGGGAATGACCGCTTTGAAGGTTACTGCCTTGACCTACTCAAAGAGCTCTCAAACATTTTGGGCTTCTCCTACGAGGTAAAACTGGTGTCAGATGGAAAATACGGAGCACAGAATGACAAGGGGGAGTGGAACGGCATGGTGCGTGAACTTATTGATCATGTGAGTATTACTCCATTATATCTTTTCCTATTGGAATGACAAAAAGTCTGCAACATTACCTGAATGTGCAGTTTTTCTTTGCTCCCAGGTGGCTGACCTCGCTGTGGCCCCTCTCACCATTACCTACGTCAGGGAAAAGGTGATAGACTTCTCCAAGCCCTTCATGACATTAGGAATCAGCATCCTCTACCACAAACCAAATGGCACAAATCCTGGAGTGTTTTCCTTTCTCAACCCACTCTCTCCTGATATCTGGATGTATGTGCTGCTGGCATGCCTTGGAGTCAGCTGTGTGCTGTTTGTCATTGCCAGGTATTCTTACACAAGTCTGAAAAGAAATCAGTTAATTTATGAGGTCAGTTTTAACCTAATAATGCAAATTTAAAATGTTTTTTTCACACAGTGATGCACTAATAGACAAAGAAGCACAATTTTTTATGATTATGGCATTTATGGCATTATGGCATAATCATGAGGATGCAACCAATATCCTGCTGGCATATAATTTAGCAATGGAATGTTTCACTAAACAATAAAGGATCAAAGTAAATTTAAGTTTTGTGGTTGCTTTGTGTTGAATTTCATTCGGTTTTAATTCATGACCTCCAGGTTCACTCCATATGAATGGTACAACCCTCACCCCTGCAATCCAGACTCAGATGTGGTTGAAAACAACTTTACCCTAATCAACAGTGTCTGGTTTGGAGTTGGAGCACTTATGCAGCAAGGTATGCTTATTAACGCTTTTGATTTACAGCACTCTTCACGCCTAATAGCACCCCTTTGAAAAGTTGTATTAAAAGCTTTAAAATTAACTTTTCCAATGCTGGCCTGTACAGTGGAGAAGTTGGTGGCACTGTTAAATTGTTTCAAGAAGGCCCAGGAATCAAAACCCAACATGGATTCTTTCTGCAAAGATGTTTTCCCTGTGGGTTCTCTCTGAGTACTACGGCTTCTTCCCAATGTCCACAAAAATATGCATATTAGGTTATTTGGTATGAAATTGCAAAAAAAATTACTCACAAAGATATGTGAGGTCTCCTAAACATTATTGTCATTTTAGCTACAATTCTGTGCTTTGGTCAGATGAGAGTAAAACAGCTTTTCGTCAACAGGTGTGTCTGGTGTGAAACAAACAATGAGTATGTGGGAAAGCACATATATATATATATATATATATATATATATATATAGGTATGGATGTTTTGCCCTGTATCAATGCTTTTCCCTATACTTTTAAAAAAGAAATTGCGGAATTGCATTTCTTCAAAACATAATCATTTTATAAGGCTTTTTACATATCTGTAGGTGTGCCGATGAGTTTGGAGGGAACTGCATGATATTTTTTATGTAGTTTTCACAGCATAGCCACATGCATAATACTGCTAAAACTCCAGGTTTCATCACTATATTAATTGTGGATGGATGATCTAATATGTCTTACTACTCCTCCAGGGTCTGAATTAATGCCTAAGGCTCTTTCAACAAGGATAGTAGGAGGAATATGGTGGTTCTTCACACTGATCATAATCTCCTCGTACACTGCCAATCTGGCTGCTTTCCTCACTGTGGAGAGAATGGACTCACCAATTGACTCTGCAGATGACTTGGCCAAGCAAACAAAGATAGAGTATGGTGCAGTGCGAGATGGGTCCACCATGACCTTTTTCAAGGTACATTTTTATTTATGCTTTAACTTATTGCGACAGATGTGTCTAGATACATAAGGTTAAGTACTGCAGCTGGGTAGTTTATTGTTGAAATGAATGTGAAATGTTTGCTCACTTGTACACAAATTGTAACTTTGTTTTTAACAGAAATCTAAGATCTCAACTTATGAGAAAATGTGGGCCTTTATGAGCAGCCGAAAAAACACAGCTTTGGTGAAAAACAACCGGGAAGGGATTCAGCGGGTCCTCACCACAGACTACGCTCTTCTGATGGAGTCTACCAGCATCGAGTATATCAGCCAGCGCAACTGCAACCTCACGCAAATTGGAGGCTTGATAGATTCTAAGGGCTACGGTGTGGGAACTCCAATTGGTAAGACAGCAGACTAATAACACCTGTAAGAAAACGGACACTAACACATTGCTGTAGTAAAGGATTCATACCCCTTTAATTCTTTTCTGCATTTTGTCACATTACAACCACAATCTTCAGTGCACTATGTTAGAAATTCATGTGATAGACCAACACAATGTAGAACATAGTTGTGTTGTGAAAGGAATATTATTTAAAGTTGCTTCTGAATAAAGATCGGAAAAGTGTGGTGTGCTTATACATTTCATCTCATAGTAACCCTATAAATTAAAGTTAGCCTTCAAAAGTCACCGAATGAGCGAATGGAGTCCACCTAGATGTAATTTCATCTCAGTATAAATACCATTTGAAGCTCTATGATGTTCAGACATGTTGTAATACACCATCACCATGTTGAAACATGATTTTGACAGCATCATGTGATATGAATGCTAACTGAATGGTCGATTCTACAAAGTATTAAATTAGGTGAGCTGAATGTAAATGCAGATCAAGTATTTCTGATTTTATGATGATACACATTTGGACACCATCACACATATTCCTTTGACTTCAAAATTACGTGCTGCTATGTGTTGGTTTATGAACTTTGTGTTTGTAACATGACAAAATGTGGCAAGTTTTCAAGGTTATGACAAGTTCAATAGAATGTTTGTCCAATAAACAGCATTATGCAAAGTAAGGCGTTATATCATCATAATTCTGCTGTGTTCTGCTCCAGGCTCCCCTTACAGGGATAAGATCACCATCGCCATCTTGCAGCTTCAGGAAGAAGGAAAGTTGCATATGATGAAGGAGAAATGGTGGAGAGGGAATGGGTGTCCAGAGGAGGACAGCAAAGAGGCCAGTGCTTTGGGTGTGGAGAACATAGGAGGAATCTTTATAGTGTTGGCAGCCGGACTAGTCCTGTCAGTTTTTGTTGCAATTGGAGAATTTATTTACAAATCCAGAAAAAACTTGGACATTGAGGAGGTGAGTGTTGGCCAGTGTGAGTGGCACAACAAATATTAACATATTATGGGACTCAAAGACTTTAATGCACCTGCTATAACTTTGCATTATCATATTCTTTTGCAGGACTGTGGTTATAAGAAAGCAGATAATAAAAATTATAAGTCCGATTAAACCTAGACTTAAAAACTGCATTGCTACAATCAAAGAATATGTTTTTAACATAAAGTTGTGTGTTTCAGTAGTTTTTAAAGTAGCGAACACAAAGATGCTAGTCTTGATTGAAAGTTTTTATTAGAATCCCTTTATCTGAAAACAAATTATATGAGTTGTGATACTTGACTATCTGGGCTGGCCATATTTTTTTGAATGCAATGTAACATTGTTCTGCATGTCAGAAGCATTATTGTTATACCATCACATTTTGTCTGAATGGAGAAGCTTGAGAACATTTTATTTCTGCCATAGTAGCTTCAAAAATTGTGTGTTTGGGAGGATTTAACACTTAGCACAGCGTTGCACAGAAATGGACTTATTTGCTCACTGTTGTTTTCAAACTGTTTATGAATGATTGTTCAGTGAAATACTTGTTCATGAAGGTGGTTTACATTTTTTTTTGTCTAATATGAAGTTTATGAACATGCCTATTCAAGATTTGTTGTGTTGAAATTGATTTGGGATGACTAAAGTCGTATGAGAACGATGCACCTTTAAATATTCGACTTTTTTGTTCCATTTTTTTTTTTTTTACAAATAAGAGGTATTAATACAAAACTCTAATAGGTATGCATGTGTGTTGGATACTCATATTGTTAAATGCTCAAATGACAAGCTATTTTCATATTGCTGGCAAAATACACCAGATTTGCATTCAAAATGTCCTGGTATTTCAAGGAGTCCTTGATCCTAACAACATTCATTGGGTCCTTGGAAGAGAAACAAACAAACCAACAACATCACAGATCTGTCACCGCACTTATAGATAATTTCTCAAATATTCCACCTTTGCTTTACAACAGATTTTGTTTCAGGAAAGCTTAGTATTAAATAGCAATCACTTCAGACATTATCCAGACATTAATGGGAAAGTAATGTGTATGTTTTTATGAAACCTGGAGTTCTCAAAGAAAAAAAAAAACAAAAAAAAAAACAAGATCTAAGCAGATTGCCTGAAAGTTGCTGGTGATTTTGGTGAAGGAAAAGAAAAGGGGCAAAATCAACTCTCTGTGGTGTTGGCTAGAACTAAAGCAGGTCAGGGAAAAATGAATTAACCCAGTTTTCCAGCTAGGGATATCTGAAATGTTTGCAAATGTTTTGTGGTGCATTGTCAAAATTGTGGTTAAAAGAATGCTGTCATTTAGAAATACATTAGACATTTAACCTTATTTTCAACCTGTCACCTTTAATCTGACTGAAAATTTCCTGTGTTAAGTCAGTCTGCTAGGAAGGTAACCTACAGTTTTTTGTTTTTTTTTTTCTAAAAAAGTCATTGCTTAAATAGTTTTTAAAGCAAGAAAATACAGGCATTTGTGTGAAAAAATGAATACTACTCTGAGAGTAGTATTCAGGATCTTGGTAATCAAGATACATCAGGCATAGGCATAAAAAGCAGTCAAATTTAATCCAACAGGCAATCCAAATATTAATTCATAACACCTGAAACATTATAGGCAACCAAATAATGTGTTCAAGCTTTTCTTTGCAATCATAACATTGGACAGATGAAAGTTTTGCTGATGATTCCAATTCAATATGATTTGTAGCTCTTAGTTCAATAAGGAGAATTGACAGCAAGCATCTTGACTCCCCCAAATGAATGGCTGAAATATCCTGATCAAGAAACAACCTGGTTTTAGAACTGCTGTTCTGCTTCTATCAGTTCTTGAAGATTTCTGTTTGCATTAACTGGCAATTTATCATCAGAATTAATTGCCAGTTAATGCAAACAGGAATCAGGCATAGGCATAAAGAGCAGTCATATTTTTGTAGCTGAATACACAATATTTGTGTTGGTTACATTTGGAAAGGAAATAACAATAAGGCAACAATTTCTTCTGTGGTAACACAAAAACAACAATGACTTATTTCCAAATCAAGAAAAAAATATATATATATCTTTGGGCTTTTTGCGTTTCCCCAAAAGCTTTTGAAACTTTGTCATGTTAAATAATCCCAACTCCTGCAATCACCTCTATGAAATGCTTCAGTTATGTTCTCTTTAATTTGTTCAAGTAGTGTACGCAGTGTAAACGGGATGATTGTCAAGTCTAAACACCAACAAGTGTGTAATTTGTCACTTCAAGCAGCTGTTAATCTGACTGTTGCATATCAGGCATCTAGTTAACTAGGGTCAGCATGTCCCCTGCTTTCTCTCATTTCTCTTTCAGATTACAGTATTATGGACCTCATTTATATAATCTTGTGAATGGGGCACAGCCCCACCATCAAACTTAAGTTCAAAGTCACTTCGGTATGTAATCAGCGAGCACGCAGTAGTTCAGCGGCTTAAGACTTTGTGAGGAGGTCATGGATCTTAAACTGGGATTGATTCAAGTATTGTGTCATTTTATAGTATCTTGACCCATGTTGGAGAAATGTTCATGTTATAAATTTGCACAGTTCACTGTTTATTTCTTTATTGTGAGGACTAGCAAGAACTCATGTACTTCCGTTTGTTTAATATTTATTATTTCTACCAATATTAATTACAGGGTTCCTGTGTATTATTGCAAAGTCTGAAAAGGTGTAGATTTAGTAATGGCTTCTTTCTCTCTGAGTGGTTTTTCAGTTAATGTCTGTATAGGATTCTATTCATTGTGTGGTCAATGTTACTCTTACCAGCTTCAACCAGCATCTTCACAATTTCCTTTGCCTTTGTTGTGGTGATACTTGACAAGGTAACTGCCAGTGTGGAGGAAAAGGTAAGGGTGTTATTCTTACATTACAATTTTGGTCACTTTGGCATTTTTGCTAGGTAGAAATGGTGCAATAAAAGAAGTGAGAATATAAGAAAACATACTTTTTTGTATATCTTGACAAAAAAATCAGCTTAAACCTTATTTAACAGTATGCCACATTAAAAAGTATTTATTTATTGTTATTATAACTTTTAACATTTTTTTCACAAACTAACTTTGAAATGCTTTATTTTCTTACTTCCATCATTTCCAGTCCTAGGTGCAAAGTCTGTTAGAGGTTAAGGATTAAATATACAGAAATTACTAAGAAATAAGTAGATTTATCTATTTAAACAATAAATATATGTAACAAAAAATCCTTCAATAATAATTTGAGTCATGTCATTATAATAATTTAAGAATTTTGCAGCTTGAAATGGTGTGAAGGACAGAAAAAAAATCAAACAATGCCAATACAGAGAGATCTTTTGGATTTTAGGGTAAAAGGGGAATTTTCGGCTTTGACACAGAAGATTCATCAAGACAGATACAGCAGGCTTTGCATTAATCTCACGATATGACTGTTTAAGGTTCTGGTATTCTGATGAATTCCAGGATTGGGCTTTAACTGCTTTCATTTTGTTTGCTGGTCTTTAATCTTCTAACCCTGCGTTCTTAATCAGAACTCAGAGCAGGTTTTTAATCTTGCATGAATGAGGCCGCGGATTATGGGCTTCTGACCTTGCCATGCTGCACAGCTGCTTCCGCCTCAAATCAAGTCTCTCGTCCCGTTTAGCTTGAAAAACAGGATAATCTTACTTTTGCACTACAATGCTCCAAGATCTAAACTGTATTTAAATCACACAAACACTGAGCATTAGAGCCCTATTCTTTCTGCAGACAATTTTACAAATTAATTTATCCCATGCTGATTTGGAAGTTGCTATTGTCTATTTTCGAGTGACAAAATTGTTTCTTTTTGTTGTTCTAAATGCAATACTTAAACTTGGTAAAATGTCACGCAAAGGTTTTTAAAGTTACTTTACCATCCACAGGTTGTAGCCATTACATTTCAACTGATATTAAAAAAATTAAGTATCTGTGGACAAAAGCATATTGACAAATGTGCAACGACTTTGAATTCAATCTTCTATCAATTCATAATACTACAAAGTTTGAAAGAAATGCTGCCTTAAAGGGGGAGTATGAGCTTTATATCATGTTATTTTATTCCCTCATCAAAAACATACTTGGAGTGTTGTTTTGATCTTTTAATGCATGTTTTAGGAATCCTTGACTCTCCCACGGCAACCATTTGCGGGTACCTAAATGCTTGTTCTCACAAAGTGCCTCCTATTTCCACAAGGCTCCTCCTTGGAGCTACAATCCCCAGCCAAACTTCCACGTCCCAGAGCACCCTTCCCTAACAACTCAACTCCATCAGACTAGCGGCAGCAGCAGTAAGCAAACATCTGTTGGAACTGCGAGTCTGCAGAGCTCATCATAGGAACTACTTCTGAGTCAAGCACTTCTAATAACTGATGTAAACAACATGAGAAGGATTGTGTGATGACTACCTGAGGGAAAGAGTAGGAGCTTCTTAAAGAGATAGATGCCCAATTTCATGGCGTCAAATTACAAAGTCAAATTTCTGTTGAGTCATATTTTCTATATACATAGCAATTTTTTATAACAATTGAAGGTTGTTATAAAAAGTTACTTAGTTATTTGATTGTGCTACAAAATAAAATGATGCAGCACCTGGAAAATATATAATGCCATCCCTTTAAAAGAACTGTGTGCCAGATAGTTTTTGTCATCAACTTTTAGATGGATCCATGCTGCAGCAAACATAAACCTGATAACAGGTAGTTCAGTCTTTTGCTTCACGTGCAGCAGGAACGCATCCAAAAGTTGCCAGACAATGGTGCTTCAGGAGAGGAGAAAACACTTGTGTGGTAATCTGTATCTTATTTAAAACGTTCCTGTATACTTCATTTTGAAATTCCTTTCACATTGACTAAAATGCGAAAACACTTTTCTTCTTCAGAAGGGCTAGATTGACGTAATAAAATCAAAACAGGATTTGGCAATACTTTGTGAGCATCATAATGTTTTGATGACTGTATCTTAGGGCCAGGATTTTTATATTAAAGGTTATGCATTTCTAAATAACACCACATTCTTGTTCTAAGAGTCTATAAGCCATATCAACCCTTGTAGATTATGATGCTCATTTGGTCAATTTGGTTACATAGGAATATGATGACTATACCGTAATACCTTGGGCTTTATGACATCAAACTTATATGTTGTTTGAAATCTTTGCTTTTTTTCCCCATCAACTGTTCAAAAATAATGGCCTGCAAAATAAGGTTACTAATGGTAATTTGTATGAAGAATCCAAAATAAATTGTAAATTTGAAGACTTTTGTATTTAATCGATAAAGTCAAGCTTTTGAGGCAGAGTTATACTTCCATCTGCTGGCCAAAGTTTGCAAATGTACAGAAAACAGAAAAAAATCCCCACTGTGGTGTGTTAAAATGATTTAAAGAAAACTGATTATTAACAAAATGTTTATTTGAATTTGTAATTCATAAAACCATTTTATAAAAACAATGCTCAACATGCAGAAGAACTAACATTTAAAGATAATGCCATTAACATTAGTATTGGGTTAATGTGCAACAGTGCTTAAGGCAATAAACATTTTTTCATTAAACAACATAATCTTGTTGAATTGATAGTATACTGAAGCATAAGGTACATTTTTATTCATATGAGATAAGTTCTAATATTTTCATAAAACACTCAAATTTTAATAGAACCATTTCTCAAAATTTAAGAGAATGAAAATTAGTCTGCATTTGCAATTGCATAATGGTGCTCAGAAGGTAGTTTAGCTCTAAAATTTATTTGTAATCTACTGAACACTTAATTTTTTGTGCATGTTTAATTTTTAAAAAGCGCAATGAATAATAATTTTGTCTGGAAAATAGCTATAAAGTGGGATTTAAATACAGTCAGGTTGTAATTTTCCCTGAGAAAAACTAACTTCAGTTTAGAAACATTCTAAAGACTTCATTTGAGAACAGTGCATTACTATTGAAATCATAAAGACTTATTTCTGTGTTTATTGTGGAGAAATGCTCGTTAGATTCATAGAAAATGAAATGATACACATTTGTGTTTGGATTCAGTTCCTCCTTTAAAGCAGGATATGAGTCAATGAAATAAAAAGGAAGTATTTGCAAAAAGAGGACTGCAGTGTAAAACGATGATTAACCGTTTGCTTTTTGGTCCTGTAAATTTCAGAATAACACTGAGACTGTGACCCAATTACAAGCTCTTGGACATATCCAAACAGGCACTAAGCGAAGGAGCAGAGACAGGATAGCCTGTGTCCTCTGTGCAGGTTTGTGGCACTGCAGTTTGAATAGAAACTAAAGGTGGTTCAATCGGTCCACACTCTAAAGAGGAACTCACCATATCAACAGCAAGCTGTGACTCTATGTTATTTGCTACAAGGCTGGGCGATGAGACGGGTAAGTCAGATGAAGACAGGTTAGCGAGAAGCTGCAAGTGGTCCTGATCAGGCTCCATGTTGATGGTCTTACAGAGGCCACACACATTCTGCTTAATCTCTGCAAGATTTTTCTTCAGCTCTTTTTGCTCCTGAATCAACTGCTCTTTTTGACTTTTCTGTGAGAGAGAAATAAATTACAGATAGAGTAAAAGAATATAAAGACAGTAACTCATTAGCTTGTACATTTTCATTTTTACTTTTTAAGGTTACCTTTAGACAAATATATATATTTTTATTATACTTGAAACTCTGCACCAAAATAAATCTACATTCATGATTAAAATATTGGTGTGTGCAATACCACAATTGCAACAGACTACTTTCCTTCAATATTTGGTAAGGTACTATAATTCAGGATATCACAGTCACCATACTAATGTATTAGGTCAGTTAGCACTAATTGTACCATTTTTGTCGAAAAATTGTCATTTTTTCACTGAAAAATGACAATTTTCAGTCATTGAGGTGCTGGAACATCAGCTAAATAACAAAAAGAGAAACACTTACCAACATCATGGTTTATTCAGGGGAATATGAAGTATTGGTTAACAGAGTTAAAATCAATAAAGTAACATACCCTTAAACTGAAGTAAAGTTTTTGGTCCACCAATTTATTAAATATATGATCAGCTTTGTGTAAATAACCACTCAAAGCAATGTGACAATGGTTTAAAAGTTCATAAAGTAGCATTTGGATAAACCAAAAATGTTTTTGAAATAGGAGTTATGTTTAGATGCTATAAGTGTAGTTTGGTCTTAGATTGGTGCCAAAAGAAGATGCCAAGAGGATTATCTATTGGAGCTAATATAACTGCTTTTACCCTTTTATCAGACCTTAACTATTTATTTAACGTGAATGATGGTCCTATCAAGTGTTATGACTTAAACCTTGATTTATAATAAGAAAGCTGAAGACATAAAAGTGAACTTACTAATTTTTTAATTTCACATTCCAGCTGGTGTATGCTGTCAAGCTTCCTCTTCCGACAGCGCTGTGCTGCCACACGGTTTTTACTTCGCCTGCGGACGTCGTGCACAAACTCAAGCTGTTCTTTTGTCAGGCGATGGTCTCTAACGAGCTGTTGGAATGCACTTCTGCTCAGTTCAGAGATCTGCTCCACCGGGAATGGGAGCTGAATCTATATAAAAAAAGGCTGAGATGTTAGATTTACTTTTATCTATTTAAACTTATAGAATAAAAGTGCCTGTCTATGACGTTGACCTCTGCTGCTCTTTTGTGATTGGCCTCAGTGTCCCCGTCTGTTTCCAGTTCACTTTCATCCCCAGAATTGAGTGGGGAGGACATGCAGGGACTCTTCTCTGCTTGGGAAAAGTTGTCAGCATGTGTACCAGGCTCGTCATCCGTATCGAGGTCCCGTAGGAAGGGACAGTCGCCTACACTGGAGTTCAGATCCAAGTGTCTGAGCCAGTGAAAGTCTGAGGCCTTGGTTGAATTGTTTTGGCTTGCCGAATCAAAGGATGGCGGTGGAGACTGACCTGGACACAGGTCAGACCAAAACCCTTTAGCTAAATGTTCGGCCACTTCCCTCTCTACACGGCTACGTTCTCCATTTGCTGTCTCTAAGCTTTGGGGGTTTAAGGCAGGTCCTGATAGCTCGCCAGCAGCTCCCTGCTCAGGACAAACCTCACCCTGCTGTAATACTGCAGTACAATCTTCCGCCGTTGACGTCTTTAGTGGACAGGAGGCTGGGGCACAGCTGGCTTCGGCACCAAGCGTCTCAAAAGTCGGTTCATTATCTGCGCTTCCCGGCTCAGTGATTTCTGGTGGATTCTCATCCCCTGGTGTTGACAGCTCACATTGTGCGTCACACCCTACCACACTCCTCAACTCACTTCTATCACTTACATCTCCTATCTGTAAAATGTCTTTTTCGCAAAAATGAGAGGAATGATCGGCTTTGTCGGGGCCTGGGGGGCACGCCAGAGACAACAGGGGGCACACACCATTTGCTAACTCTAAAGATAAGGGAGCCATTTGCGGCCCACAGTTCTCAAAACAAAAGTGTTCCTCCCCACTGTTTGTCTGACCCTGTGTGGTCTGAGGGCACTGTGATGAGAAGTCGGTTTGCTCATCACCCCCTGAAGGAGCTGAGCTGTTTGACTCAAATGATTTTGCATGGCTACCTTCTACACAAGAGTCCAAACTGGTACCGTGCTCCGAGCTTCGACAGCAGCTCTTACTCCTGACCTCCTGGGAGCTTTTCTTACTCTCTGAAAACTTGGGGATGAGGAAATCAAAGCAACCTGACTCCAAGTTGCGAAATCCTAAAATATCAGCACTGGTATGAATGGCATGGATGTTTTCTTTGGTGAAAAGCAGCTTTGATGTGTAGGCAAATTGAAGCAAGGGTTCAAACCCCTCCACGGTCACCTGTGGAAAACGGACATTTATTAAACCAGAAGCATCGCCACCATAAAAAACTGAAATAAAACTTGGCTAACCTTGTAAAGAAGCACTGGTTATTACAATAAAAATATCTGTATTTAATTTTTATAGACTTAAACATAGCATGCTCTTAAATACATTCCAATAATTGTCAAGTCACAACCACAAACTTCCATGCATTTTATTGGGATTTTATGTGATGTACCAACACAAAGTAGTTCATAAGTGAACAATTCTGCAACCTCTGACCATTTTCTTCTCATATGTTAGTTTGAATTGTCTTACTCTAACCAGTTTTGATGCTTCTGCTGAAGAAAATCCTTATGGTATGATGATTCCACCATTTTTCATCCTGTGGGTGGTTTGTTTAAGGTGATACACAGTGTTGGATTCCTGCCACATGAAATTTTTAAAATCACAAAGTTCACTTTTGGTCTCTGATCAGAAGTAAGCTGATAAGAACACTTTCTTTAGTGTCTTTGCTGTGGCTCCTACATGGTTAGTGGCAAACTGCAAATGAGTCAAGTGTATTTGTATTGCACATTTCAGCAACAAGGCAGTTCAAAGTGTTTTACACCACAAAAACACAAAACAGTTCCCAGTTGTGAAACAAGCAATACTGTAAACATTACATTTTGTCAAATGCCACTGTCAAAATCATCAAATATATATACATCAAATATATTGATCAATGTTCCAGGTGTTATTAACAGCAATTCTAAACCAGTGGGTTTTTAGTCATTGTTTCACCATTTTTTCAGTTTTCTGGAAGTTGTTTTCAGACTAGTGGAACATACAAACTGCAACATGAATAAGTTTTCCTTCTGCTTTGTTTTCATAATGCCTTTCTTCTTCCCTCTCTTACAAAAAAGGCAAACTCTGGGAGATGGGGATCTTTGCAGCTTCCCCAGAATTGGATGTTTTTCTCAGTAACTCTCTTGTCGCTCTCAGCAAGTCAGTTGGTGGACAGCTATGTCTTGGAAGTGTGTAGTTATACTGTAAGCCACCATGAGAAGCACAAAGCTTGGGATAAATAGCCATGCCATAGCAGCAATGTTTTTTTTTTCCAACATTATGAGATTTTTTTTTTCTTTCTTAGTCCATCACATAAAGTACAAATATGGAAGTTTGTGGTTGTAACATGATAAAATTCTGAAAAACTTCAAACAGATGATGCTTTAACATAATCTACAGAACATAACTAGCAGTTTAATAAAATCATTTAGGTGAATGCTGGAGCACCAACCTCTTCAGGTAAGGTGATGATGGGATTCTGTCTGGAGACACTAGTAACTCTACTGCGAAAGTATTCGCTGCATGAGGCCAGGACCGAGGAATGCGCCCGAAAACTCTGGTCCTCCACCAACAATGTCACGTCACACAAGATGTCCTGCTGCCTCTGCTCATTCAGACACTGGAGAACGTGGGCACTGTGCAACGCAGACTGAAAGGTGAATGCTGATGTGCGAGGAGTTTGCAGAGTCATGGTTCTCAGAGGCTCACCCTAGGAGGCAAAAAATGGCTTGTTGTAATAGTTTTTAAAAACAAGACAAAAACATGCATAATGTTTTAACTATTATTTCACATGCAATGAAGTGGAGCCAAAATTCTATTAGGCGAGAATAAAGTAATATTACAAGTCGACAACAAGCGATTGGTGTAAAATGTGATTATTAAGTCAGTCGGAATTCTCTGTTGGTTTAGTTCAGTTTGAAAATGATCTTTTTAAGGTAAATTCCAGAATAACTACAGGTTCTTTTTTTTTATAACTTTCTTCTTCATTTCATGCAACTTCTTTAACTGTCAGTTGCTTGAACCTTTTACACCTTTTCAAATTGAGCAAACACTTTCTATCGGGCCTGAGATCAGAACATTATGATGATTACTTCAAAACATTCACTTTGTTGTCTATAAGCCACTTTGTAACTTAATTTTGTCTATTTAGAAGACCTATTTGGGGCTGCACAGCGGCACAGTTGGTAGCACTGCTGCCTTGCAGCAAGAAGGTACTGGGTTCGATTCCTGTCCCAGGTTCTTTCTGCACAGAGATTGCATGTTCTCCTTGTGTTCTGTCCGGGTACTCCGGCTTCCTCCCACAGTGAAAAAACATGACTGTTAGGTTAATTGGTCTCTCTAAATTCTCCCTAGGTGTGAGTGTGTGTGTGCATGGTTGTTTGTCCTGTCTGTTTCTGTGTTGCCCTGCAACAGGCTGGCAACCTGTCCAGGGTGTACTCCGCCTCTCGCCCGGAACGTAGTTGGAGATAGGCACCAGCACCTCCCGACCCCATTAGGGACAAGGGTGAACAGAAAATGGATGGATGGACAGAAGACCTCTTTGTCTATTTGTGACCCAGAATGATTTTAGAAATTTGGCAAGCTTCCCTTTATTTCCTCCTACTTTAACAATAGTCATCATGACTGTCGGAACCGATCAATGTGTAAAAATGATCTCTAATGCTTCCTGAACTTCTGTTTTACAATTCAAGCCTCATAAATGCTGGCATTGTCATCTGGGAATTACTGCCATCAGGGAAGAAAACAAATCCACTGATGGAATAACCTGATCATTCAGCATGTTCAAGTATTCAACTGGCCTACTTCTTTGGGTGCATAATGTAGCTGCTAAATAGTGGCTATTTGCTTAGGCACTATTTGGTGACTTTTCTTTGGTCAGGCAGTGTATATTATAATGTAATAGTGTTTTTTTTTTTATTTTATCATTGCCTAGTCAGTCAGGGAAATGTTTTTTTTGTATGTAAGTAAGCAATGCTAAAAGTCAGTAACCTTTAATGACCTGCAAATACTACAGTCTGATAATGGCAGGAGGTTTCAAACAATAAATGCTATTGGTTTAGAGGCATTATAAATCTCTTAGCTGAGGTCGTTTTCATAATTATAATCAGCATTTTTAGTCCCTCGCCTCCAAGGATAAACGGGTGGACTGATAAAACATTATGTTTTATTCACAAAATATGTTTAATCTGTATGCTTTAAACGTTTGTTAATATTTTAAACATTTTGATATCTATTCATTTTTTCAATTGTATATTACGACATGCTGCATTACGTCATAATCAAGATAATCGACAGCTTTCGGTTCAAAGTGATAATAAAAATAAACCTATGGCAATACATTAAGAGTATGAAAAAATACAACGCATTTATGTTCTACTAGTGGTACCTGTATAGACACAAAGAGAACAAACAGCTGATATGTTTAGATTAGAATAAAAATACAAAAAAAATAAAATACATGTTTTATACAACAAACCTGCTATTGTCAATACTATGGTGAACATACCTATTTAAAATGAGTTGCAGGGTTATCAATGTGAACCTGCCTGCCCACAAAATGGATTAAAGTTTAACACTTAAGTTTTAAACAAGTTCGACAGCAAAAAATGCTGACTCATGTTTAGTCAAGTTAAGAAGTAAGGGTAGCAGCGCGAAAGCGCTGAATATCTGCAAATTCTTCAGACTCCTACGTATTTCCTTTCAAAACCAAACTCTTTATGACATTTAGAGTCGTAACAGTTTACAAAACTGAGTTTATTTTGCAATAGGCGGGCCACACCGTTAGCTTTAACTACATCTTCCTTTCTCTTGTTGCCTTCAAAAAAGGAGCATCCGTTAATAACTTTAAACGAACGATGTTAATTAGAAAAGAGTTAAACATTCACTGACCTGCCATGTTAGATGACTGACACTGACATAAGTAAATTTGGGAAAGAGATTGTGGCCGACCGAAGCTGGACTTTCCTCTCATCATGTGACATTAGAAACAGGAAAACTAAACAGCGCTTACTGCGCATGCTCAGTGAATGCCAAAGAACGACTCCACACACACACACACACACACAAAAAAAAAACACTCCGGTTTTAAAGCTTTTAATGACATGAGAAATTATCATAAAAATAAACGCAGGCATTTATAGATTTCGTAGATTATCATTCGTTCCTCATTTCTCAGTTGGCTTAATGTTTATTATGCTAAATATAATGACTTATATTTAGCAGAACAACAAGTAACTCAAATATTTTTGTCAGATATTCTTTATGCAAAATTTATACAAGTCCTAGATAGGAATTCTTGTGCATGGAGTTGAAGCAGCAAGTCGGTTGGACTTTCCTGAGTATACATGCACAGTTAAATTAGAGGATTCTTTCGTAGAAGAGGAGGTAGGCTTGGCAGCTCTGAACTTTACTTTCACTGACGGGTTGAACACTTGTATCGCTGATATGGAACCAGGATCCTCTGGGAAGGTCTGTCTCTCCTAAATGGGAAATTGTTCATTATTGAATGCAATGCGCCTTGCAAAAGTATATGTTAAAGAGAAACTTTATGTGAAAACAGAAGTGTGGACAGGGTGTTTTACTGTAGGAAAGTGCTTTGTGGTTTTTAAATTACTGTACTGTAGAATCAAAAATATATGAAAAAATTGCTTTAAAAATTGTGGCCTATTTTTGTATTCAACCCTGGGAGTTATTACTTTGTAGAATCATGTTTTGCTCCAAGTCTTTGAGTATGGTTTTCATTAGCTTTGTGTTTTAAGATTTCATTTAAATATAAAAACCATGACACAAAACCCCATGAAAATGCATGGAAGACTGTGATTCAAATGTGGAAGAATTTCAAGGGCACTAATATTATTTTCAGAAATTATCTGTTCTACCGACTGACATACTCAACTGCACCTACCTTGTTTACCATTTGATGAGGATTTTAAAGAGTCGGGTCGAGCTTTTACATAGGCTGTGTAATGACCTGACCTCATAGTCCCACTGTGCTCTACGACACCATACAGGCTGTACAAAATCTGAGTGTCTCCTTCAGAAATATTCTGTGAGGAACAAAGTATTTGTCAGTAATTTCAAAACTGCTTGTTTTCAAAACATAAAGAAATATTTCCAGCACTAACCTTGCATTTGGCTGCACAATAGGGAGCCAGATCCAGAATCAGAGGAAACTGAACATGTCTGTTCACTTTACAAATGCTGTAACCGTTCTACAAGGAGACAAAAGTTAATGTGTTTTTAAAAAAAAAAAACAAAAAAAAACAAAGCTTAAATACACTTTATCAAACTGTCGTACCTGCTGAAATCTTTTCATATGAAGGGTAAGTACAGACGGTGGGGAGGAGATCAACATTTGCTTCAAGGCATCAGTGTAGATGTTCTTTTTAGATCCTAAATCCATAAACAAAAAAAAAAAATTTTTTTTGGATATATTACATTTGGTCACTTTTAAAAACACTAAATATTTGTGGGTCATATTAGTACAATCCGCAAACCTATGTACCTCCACTTTTTCCGCCCTTCTTATGTCGCTTACTGCAAGCGACACACAGCAGGCTATTGTTCTGTGTGAGCGTTTCCACTTCGGTGAACTGAAAAAGACACGACTGCACTGAACACTCCTGTTTCTCTGGGCTTGTCCTGGTGGACAGGGTATTGAAGGCCAACTCTGGGTCTTGGTTTATTATTGTGTATTCCACTTCGTCTTCACTCTCTATGGCTGGATCAATGGAATCGACATCCTCTATGAATGCGTCATTCAGAGTCACTTGTTCCAGTTGATTTGCCAACTGCGTGTCCAGTTCTCCTTCCAGATCCGTGTTGGACGTTTCGTTACATGAAGTGCTGTCGTGCGAGTGCTGCTCCTCTGACAAGATGGTAAAACGGTTGCTGACTGACGATTCAGCTAATGAGACATCGTCAGTCGGTGAATCCTTGTCTTCCTTGTTCTCCTGCTCGACATTCTGATCCTGTTCAGATTCACAGACAGGTTTAGGATCTTTTTCTTTCAGCGAGTCTTCCTCATGTGGCATATGGTTAGCGTTCTCTGTGTCCTCTGTATCTTTAGTAACATCAACTTGGTCAGCATCTGCGCTGCTTGGAGACGTCGAACTTTCTAAAGTTATTCTGGTTTCCAGCTTGTGCTGCCGTCTCTGATGCTAAAAAAAGAAAACAATGTATATTTCCATTGTTTATTACACACCAGAAAGATTAATTTACACAAAAGCTGCAAAAAAAATGACACATTTGCAATTAATGAAATACCTTTGCTTGCTTCTTTGCCTGCTTTTTAGCCTTTTTCTGCTGGTACTTGCTACTGCCCCCCGTTGTAGAATCGTCAGTCCCGCTCATCAAATCAGAACCATTTCTCTCATCTTGGCTTGATTCACTGGTCCTTGGAAACACTTTTTTAGGGTTTTTCTTTCTGTACGCCTGCAAGAGGTTGTCACAAACACACAAGCATGTAAATGAAAACATCTCTAGGACAAATATCAATCAACTCATGGTCTAAAGAAAACATTTGATTCACCTCATCGGAAACAGGCAGCGAAAGATCCAAAAACATCTCTGTGACAACAGACACCTGAAAAAAAGTGAGGGAGTAAAGACTATTTTTGTGTACAGCGATAGGGATTATTATATTTTGTCATTTTACAATCAAAAACTTCCATATATTTCATTAGGATTTTATGTTATCCTAATTACATTACACTATGTAATTTTGAAGTGGACAAAGTGGCAGGGTTTTCCTGCTGGTCAGAGTTTATGAGACGATAGAAGAAATTGCAAACAGGCCAGATTTGAAAAATAGTGTTCAGATATGGCTGAGTTTGGTTTATATTTTTTAATAAAAACTTTCAAATACCATGTACAATTTTCCTCCGAGTTCCCAATGACAGATTACTTTGTGTTAGCTAGCATAACAGATAAAATCCAAACAAAATACATGCAAGTTTGTGACAAACTATGGAAAAAATGTGAATGAGTTCTGTGCTACAAGTACACACAGTTTTGCACTCCTGGCACATTATTGTGCTGGTCATTTCACCGCCAAAAAGCTGGTCCACAAAGTTTTTAGGAACTCCGTTTTTCTCATACTCTTAAAAAAATAGAACACAAGGAAACACAGTTAAGACTACTAAACCAAATCAAAACATCAATTTTGATGCGTGCAAGATAGACCACACTGGGTTTAATCGGCTTACCTTTAACTGCAGCTTTTATCTTTTCTTCATCTGTAACTTTACTTGACTGTTTCAAACTCTCTGTTATTCCCATGCTTACTCTCTGCAGAACAAAGTTTAGACATAAATTATGAACAAAATCAGAAGTAGCCAGACCCCATATCTGTTTTGTAACATACACATATACAATTATTTTGTGTACTAAATATGGGACATTTTGATGTCCCATAGTTATTGGACTTATAGAATAACTATTTACAAGTACTGTGTCTGGTGTGGTCAGAAATAAAGAGAAAACTTTATTTCTGGTGTGATATAAAGGAAAATCCGTTAAAAGCATGCGTACTTTAAGTTCCTCAGCTCTCATCCCATCCAGCAGGTAGCGGAGAAGCTCCTGGCTGTCTTGCTGCTGAAATCCTTTAAACCTAGCAGCCCTGCAGAGATTAGAGGAAATAATGAACAACTTCTAATGCATCCAAGGACAGAACCAAAAGTAAAGTTCAGCTCTTCTAACTTGAATAATAATGACACTTACTTTTTACAAACTTGTGTGAACAACTCGCGCGGCGTTACCACACCCCTTTTGGACTCCTGGATCTCATTGAGTAGCTTACCCATAGCCAATGTAAGAGACCCAGGCTGGTCTAACTGCACTAGTATGGGCTCCTGCGCTCAGAGTGAATAAATGTACTTTATTAATGATGGTCTAAAATCTGGGTGAGGTCTACGTGGGTGAGTAAGTGGCTATGCACAGTGAAAACATACCAGTTTCAAGGAGTCATCGGGTTTAATGTCAAGGCTCATTTTCTCTACTGTTACTTTGTTGAGAATTTGTCTCAAGAGTTGAGTTTGAGAAAGATTCTGCAAATGGACAGTGATAAAAATGATTAACTCTGACTTCTCTCTAGACTAAAATATGCTAAAGGCACAACTTTACCTGCAAGACTGCGTTAAAGAAACACGTGTTTCCAAGATTGCTCAGCCCTTTCACTGGAATGCTACAGCTTTCTTCGGGTGCGTTGTGGTTTTGGGGTTTTACAGCATTCTCCTTTTTGATGTTTTTCTTCCGCCTATTGCTGCCATCTTTGTTCTCATTGTCCTCACTTTCCTCTGTGTTTACAGCTTCGGTCTCCGGCTTAATTTCCATCAGATCCACATCCTCTTTCACTCCTAAATAGGGAAAACAATTTGGTAATGTCATTTATTTGTAGTCTTTCACTATAACTTCATCCTCCACATTCAGGTGGAGAATAAAGTTATTTTTATAGTAAGTCCTCTAAACATTAAATCTACTAAAGCAATAATAATAATAAAAACATTTAATCCCATATTTGCATAAAACATCCAGTTACTCACTATAACCTACTTTTCTGAGGTCTCTTCATGGGATCGGTAGAAATCTGTTTTTTCAGGATGTTCAGCAGCTGTGCCAGTTGCCCTGTACCCGAGTACTGGACCTCGTCATCACATATGTAACACCTTGAAGAAAATAAAATATAACAAAAGACCGATGGTTTTAATACATTATATTTGCCCCTATTTATCACACACAAAAAACATGCTCACCACACACTCCAGTTGTCCAAACCGACCACCAGGCAATGTGGATCTGACCGAGGAGTTTCATAATGCTTGATGGCATGCTGGTTCTCAGAATCTCTCCCACATCCCTAGTAAGAAACAAGAGAATAGTCATCTAAAAAGATTCATACACTGAAAAGAAAAATCAGTGCAATAACGAGCTATTATAAACACACCCTATGTCCACATTTTAGGCACATCCACAATGGAACTGTTTCCTCTTCAGATTCCTCTGACTTGGTCGTACTGATATTTTCTTTATTGTCCTCATGCTTGCATTCTTGACATCTCGTCCAATCAGAAATAGCAGATAGTTTCTTTATAAGAGTTTGGTCAGTGCCTTTCCTAATATGTCTGCAGGATGGACCTATGCAACAAAAAACAAAATTTAAATATTTTTCAGAAGGTTATTAAATAACATGCAAGTCATCTGACTTCAAAACGTACCTGTGAACTCAACGTCTTCATCCTCTCTGAAGCTCCTGTCTTTCCCCCTCTTCTTTCCCATTCTTCACCTAAGTCAATTAATTTAGTGATGAATGTCAAAGAGACAACGTTTACCTAAGAACGTCTTAACGAGTCACACAACAACACTGTAACATTTCAAGAGAACAAATGTGACAATAAACTCTTAAAGTCAACTTACTCAAACAGAGGCTAAAGCCTTTACCGTTTTCAGTTTCGTTTACTTTGTTCCGCTGGGCTCTTAAGTCCGGACATCATTAACTTATTTTCGATAATAAAAGCAGGAACGATTAGACGTATACAAAAAACATATAACTTTGGATCAGACCGATACGGTGATTTGATTCAAAAACACCAGATGACACACATGCGGACAGGAGAGGAACAAAAATGTGATGTGTGTGATAGAAACCACATGAACCACCACTTGAACTTCCGGGATAGTACGTGAATGACGCCCCCCATATTGTGAGTGGCATTTTTTTTATTATTATTGAGGAACGCATACACACGCACGCACACAGTATATTTTAAAATATGAGTATTACCTTGAAACTGAGTCAAATTAAGTGAAAAGATTTTCATAGGTAGGCTAAGCACGCAAGTAGAACTATTTAAATGTTTGTCTCGTCGATCAACATGCTACTACAAAATGAGCATATATTTTTGTTAAATAAATTCTTACTCAAATCAGATTAACGTAAGCTAATGTGTTTGTTTCCTTTGGGAAAGAAGCAAATATATGCTCATCTGCTTTCCAAAAGGAACGAGAAAGGAACCAATAAGGCACTCACAATATGGCGGAAGCGCTGACGGACCGTTAGTAATGGTCGACGACTTCCTGTGTGCGCCGTTTGTAAAAGTCCGAGTTGAAATCTCCGGGAGTTAACTAGAAAATTATTTGGGATTTCGAGGTCGGGTTAATATAAATGTAACTCGACGTCACAATTTGTTTTTAAAGCATGCCTTACATGGAGTGGGCCGAGTCTCAAATCGCTGAGGTAGAGCTGCTAACCAGCATGTTTCCCGGTAAGGATGAGCTGGAGCTCACCGACCAGCTGGCTCTGGCTGAACTCAGGAGCTACGTGGAAAACTCGGCTTCTGGGGAAAAGCCTCCTCCCTCCAGACCCCAGTTTTTCATCAAACAGAGACTGGACTCTTCAGTTATGAATGAGGTAATAAGTGCGTAATGATAAGCGAAAAGTTGTTAATTTATAAAGGTTTATTATTTATTCTGTTCTATCTTAACTTGTTCCTAGACGGAGTTTATTCTGACCTGTGCCTATCCGTCTGAATACCCCAGTGTTTTACCTGATATAACAGTAAGGTAAGCATGTCTTTTATGTGTTGGTTATTAAAATAAATGTTAAAGGTTTTGGAAAAACGACCAAATACTTAACTTTATGACAGCATACTTGATATACAGTACCTTCTTACTGCTTTCACAGTTTCTCATTGCAACCATAAGTCTCATTGTAACATGTCATTGGGAGCTCACTTAGTAGAGCAAATCAAAGTAGCGACTAAATGTGAAGTGGACTAGTTTACAATCAGTTTAGTAATTAGGTATCCACAAGACAGTGTGTCATTCAATATCACCATACAGCTGTTTTTTGAAGGTCTAAGAGGTTTGATAGACAATATTTCTAAACATACAGCCTCGTGAATACCAAAGAACACATCAAACAGGTCATGGTAAAGATTCTACTTCCAACTAATTAATTCTCATGAAACCAAAAGTGGAAAACAGATTTAAAATAGTTTTACAATTCTAACCATGCTGTCATTTTAGGGGATTAGCAAACATTTTCAGTTAGAGATTAGCGTTTTTACAATAAAGCGTTTAGCGTTTTCACAACAAATCACAATTTTTATCACAATAAAAAGAAACTGTATGATAGACTGTATTTCTGTAAAGAAATATTGAAAAAAAACGTTAGAATTTATGTTTGTATGGCTAAAGGCGCACACCAAATGACTTTCTGCTGCATTTGCAACAAACATTAATTCTGTAAAATATTGACTCAGGGGAACTGAACACAATTTCAAATGACCCTTTTCAGATTTATTTTTGGATTTGCATGATCCATTTATACATGTACTGGCTTTCTTCCTTCCATCCTGACTGGCTGAAAATGTCTGAGAACTTGAGAAATATGAAATGTGGTAAACTATGGAATCTTGACAGAAATTTTTTTAGAACTAGGATCCTGCAATGAATCTTCCCTTTATTTCACACTAGCACTCTGTGTGTCCTTAGATGTTTTCCAAAATGTATGTATTAATTGATCAAATGTTTTATTGATGGTCTAGGTGTTCAGCTCTTAGCAGGGCCCAGCAGACAGAAATCCAGACAGATCTCAATAAATACCTTATGAAAAACTGCCTGGGAGACCTATGTGTGCTTGCTGCAGTGGACTGGGTGAAAGAAAACCTGGAACATTTCATTAAGAAGAGCTTATCAACAGCACCGGCTCCCAAGCTGGAGTCTGCTTCTCAAACTACACAAGAAGTTTTCAGTCGACTGTGGATCTTCAGTCACCATATCTACAACAAGTCAAAGAGAAAGAACATTTTGGAGTGGTCAAAAGAGTTGGGCCTCTCAGGATTCAGCATGCCTGGAAAGCCTGGCATTGTGTGTGTTGAAGGTCCTCAATCTGCCTGTGAAGAATTTTGGTCCAGGTGCTTTTTTGTTTACTTCTACTTTTTGAGAATTTTGTAACAGAAAAAAGATTGCCATTGTTAAAAAAAACAACAACTTTTTATTTCAGAGTGAAGGTTCTGACATGGAAGAAGATCATGATTCGACACAGAGAGGATATTACCCTTAATCGCCAAGGCGACGACAGCAACACTGTTGAGAGTTTAGACTCCCTGCGCAAATTCACAGGCTTTGAAGAGGCAATGTTTGACCCTCATGGGAATAGAGGCAATCACATGGACCTTGGACAGCTCTACCAGTTCTTAAATGAGAAGGGCTGCTGTGATGTCTTTCAGATTTATTTTGGCATTGAAGGCAGGTAGTAGTGTGCACAGGTTGTGATTAAAGTAAAATAAATTAACAAATTTTTTGTTTTATTAAAGCAGCTCCAATGATAAAAATACAGAAAGAATTACTCTGAAATTTTAGAGATTATTTCCTTATTTTGGCAAAACTAAAGAGAACGGATGAGAATAAAAGTGATGGATCACTGGCAGATCCCCAGTATGTTCCTAATACTAATTTCTATTGTTTTTCAGTTTTAGTTTCATGCATGATTTCCATTTTTAAACAAACTGCTCTTATAGCATAATCTCCTTGTACTTCTGTATGAAATGTCTTTATAGATATTTGCTGAACAATTTATGAAATTCAGTTTACAATATTAATGTGTTTAACCTTCTCAAAGATAATTTTTAGTACAATTGTTTCAAAGTATAGGCACCATTATCCAGATTTTACCTGCTCACTAAAAGTGTATTTTAGCACGTCCTTTTCAGACTGACTACTAAATGCCAGATGACTTTAGAAAGTTATGTTAAATTAAACTTTCACAATTATTAACATTTTTATATGAATGCAAAGTTTTAATTTGCAAACTAAAGGTGTCCAGCAGATGGCACTAATAGATAATGGAAATGCAAACATTGCATTCTGAGAACGTGGATTATATGAAATTTTGTTCTGGTGTGATTTTGTCTCTGCTAGGGTTGCCCCGTGTTGTCAAATCTGTTTGTGGTTTTTCATCGACTAGATCTTAAGACATCATCATGAACAAGATGTTTGTTTGGGAAACATCAGGGTCTCATCTGCTTTTTGCAGATGACCTGGTTGTATTTTGACCTTCAGTTTGAGGTGAAAAAGTTCACAGCAAATGAAAAACAGGTGAGATGAAATCCAACTCGTCTGAGTCTGAGGCCATGGTTCTAAACAGGAAGAAGGTGGAGTGATTCCTTGTGGTTTAAGTATTCTGGTGTAGTGTTCTTCAGTTTGTTTTGGTCACACCTAAATAATTAAGATCATCCAACAAATTGTAAAATCAGACAAAGATCACACAACCATATCTAAAATGCTGTTTTTAAATGATTACTTTCATTTCATTTTAAAAATACTATCCAAACACTTTATTTGAACCTGAATGACAAGGGGAAGTAGGATAAAATATTTATAACAAGAAAAGGAAACAACTCTGAATATTAATATGATATTAAACATAATTTTTCACAGTAGGCTTTCTTGGTGATTGTGAAGACTTGGTAGTATTGCACAGTAAGTAAAACTGCTAGTTTGAATTCAGACTATTCCTGCATTTATTTACCGAGTTTTCTTCTACAAGATACCAAACCCATCACTACCCATTTCATGTTCTTTGCTTTCCTCACTCAATTTTAGATAACAGTTTTCACTAAATAAACATTACCCTCCAAACACTGGGCATCTAAGGACATCATTTTGTGGCTTATTAAGATTGGCCAGTCCTCTTCTTTATTTGGCCCAGAAAATACAGCAAAACCTGCACGTTTGTAGCCTCCAAAGCTTCCATCCAAACTTTTCCTAAATAAAGACTAGGAAAATCAAGCTTGGTTTGTTAAGCAGACAAATTGACATTTAGACCTCTATAAGGAGCTCTCACATTTCCTTTACACAAAAAAAATGAAAACACGAAAGGTATTGACTATCCTGTATATTTAACAGTAATAGTTCTAGGACAACTGCCTTCAGTTATGTTAAAACTGGCTTAGAGATGAACACCTTTTTAGTGTTTAAATTAGTGAACATTTTCAGTGGCTTTTTATTGTAGAGGTCATCTGAAATTATGTCCTTTGCTCACAGGAGCAATTTATTTATTTATTTAGAGAAAGCATTTACATGTTCGTAATTAAGATTTTTTCCAAATTCAGCAATTGCCATAGGAATGTAACTGCTATTCTATTGTGAGTCAAAAGTTTCAGTTACCTTTCTTTAACAAGCTATATGATCACAATACTGCTCCACATATTGCAGGATATTGGAGTGGGATGATTATCCTTCTTACCTAGACAATATGAATTTAAGCTCCATGTCAATGAGATGGTTCAGTAGATCAAGGCTCTGCGGTTGTGGGAATTTATGGGGCATTTCAGTTTTCATGGGCCTCTGTGACTTCAGCATCATTATCACAAAACGGCAGCGAGACGGTGGTGCAGGAGGTGAAGGTTAGGGCAACAGTGCCGTTTATTTCCCCCTACCTATTCGCTTCACTGTATTTCATTGTTCAGTGACATGGTAATATTTTTATGTGAAATAAGAGCTTGATTGTGACTAGGAAGCATAAATTGAATGTTAGGTATGTTTGAAGGTTCACTTAATAGAAATCAAGAATTTAAATATAAGGTACCATCCAACAATATTTGTAAAATGTTTAATGAATATTTCAGGATTTACAACGCTATGAGTTCAAATAAAAGGTTTTAGACAAAGTATAGGTTATTTTGCTGTAGGTTCTTTTTGTGTCTTCACTTTGTGTAAATCCAGATTAGTTGGACATGGGGGCTTAAGTTTATAGCATCCAAAAGAGTTCAGACAAAACTGGGTTTCTGCCATCCTAAAACGATTCAAAAAGTAAAATAAATGTCATGGGGGATTATGTGAAAGCTATTTCTAAAATCTTTTAGCTGTCATGTTTGCATTAGGCAGTTGTATAAAAAAGATTTCTGTTGGAGGTGGTGCAACACCAAAGATCTTCCAGTATGAGAGAGAACAGTGCATGTAAAGCATCTTCAGTCTGGGTATAACTATCTATTTTTACAAAATTTAAAAAAAAAAATCTTATTCCCTTAATCCATTACAACCTTAGTTTTCTACACCTCTTTTCTATGAAGTTGCTACCCTCCATTAAAAAAATGCTTCACATGTTTTGTGCTTCACACAGGGTGCTTCACACAGGAAGATTGTTAGTAGTGCAACACCTCTTACATCCACTTCCAAGCATATAATCAACAACTTCTGTGTCGATATTCTCTCAATTTAAACATAAAGGTTCATAAAATAGCAGTCTTATAAAATGCAATAATAATTTTGAGATTGAATTTCTATATGGTTGAAGTAGCAGTTTGTGTTGGTTTTGGGCTCTTCCAGACTAGACATACATAGACATACCAGACGTACATAGAAATAACAGCACAACTTCAAATAAGTAGTTAGCAAAATGGGTCACATTTTCACTGTTTTCTGTGTTTGTGGAGTATATTCTGTGCTGTGCCTTGACATAATGAATTCATTACGATTATAAAATATAACTTGACAAAATGCATTCATACAAAATTACTCAGTAGTAAGATATTGCTCTTGCAGTGTGCAGGTGTAAAGAGCAATATCAGTATAAAGACTGTACACCAAAAAGTACATTTGATTTGACTGTAATGATGGAGTACACTGAAAGAATGAAGGAATGTATTCATTTGTATTCAGTGCTTGAAGTTCTACGTTGATTATAGTTGTAAATCCATTACTATGTCACAGGGGCTGCGCTCCAGAACTCCTAAAAGAAAACAGGCTGTCAATTCTCTATGTGTTGAATTACCATTTTCAATTCAGCCAAAATAAACTTGATAATCAAAGCAATTAACAATGCAATCAATTGCATTTCCAAGTGTTGTGTTAAAACTTTACTTGGTCTCTCTTTAGGATTCTGGACCTTCCCTCCTGATGACCCCTCAAGGTGAACCCTTGTATGGTTTGTCACCCTATGAATACCAAATATGGTTAAATGAAACATTTTCTCTTGTCTCATTTCTCTTTAATCAGTTTTCTTACCAAGCTCTCTGACTGGAGTAGTCCCAGAGCTCCACTGTTCCTCTGACTGGCATTAGAAAGCACATAGCCATGGTTTCTCTTCTGAAAAAATGCAAACCACACGTCCCAGTAGCCATTTTGTGTTTTTTGATTGCCTTAAGCTGTTATTATCCACTACAGTGCTACAAGTCAATTCTGTCAACTGTCAGGTATTATAGATATTTGCTTTTTTGTGATGTGTCTTTGTTTCTCATTTTAAACATTTTTGATTTTAAGATTTACAGGATTTTCTCCACCCAGTTTCTCTGGATTCTCTATCTCAATGCACTGTGGTAAGTTCCCCATTCCACATAGGACTGTTGCAGAGACAGGTGTGATTACCATTCATGCTTCTATCCAACTTAGTTCAGATCTATTTATTTATACTGCACCAAGTCACAACAGATGTTGTCTCAAGGCAGAAAAAAAAAAGTCAGTTTAGAATTTCTGGTTGAAGATGAAATTGGTATGTGTAGAAAACACAGAGCACCCCGGAAAGAAAAATATGCAGACTGAACATCAAAAAGGAAATTTGAAATAGTCCTTGCTGAGAGGCAGCAGTGCTGACTAACACACCACTCTGCACCCATGCTTCCATCCATGTTTTGTCTTCCACATATCTGATATGAGGGTTTAGATTTTGGAACCCAGAAGTCCTTCTCCCTTCAGCCACACTTCAACTCATTTTGGAGGATCCTTTAGTGCCTTGATAGATCTAAAGTCCCTTTAGTAACCTCTGGGCCAGGGGTGTCAAACTCCAGTCCTCGAGGGCCGGTGTCCTGCAACTTTTAGATGCGCCTCTGCAGCACCACACCTGAATGGAATAATTAGGTCATTAAGGCTCTGGAGAACTGATCTACACAAGGAGGAGGTAATTAAGCCATTT
>CAEFZY010061234.1:0-64559 GCA_903066815.1 Brachyrhaphis roseni
TTGTGAAAAGTTATCCCCCGGTCCCTGACATCAACAGTTCGTAGATTTAAACACGAATAAGCCGAGCAGAACTGAGGCATCTTCTGTTGTTTTGGTTCAGCAAAGTACGAGGGTATACCGCTCTAAGATGGGCGCCGTATTTCCTGCGCTGGAGTAGCCAATGCGGCGTCTACCCTTATAGTATGTCTATGACTACAGAAGCAAACATCCATTGTCTTCCTTATATTTGCTCTTTAGGTCCAATCAGTGCCAAGGAAAATAAAAAGCATTGGCTACTGTGAAAACGCTAGCCATTAGCATGTCAAGCAACATGATATTTCACCTTCCTAAGCTGCTTTTTCTTTTGAATATTTTAGATATACTTTGTGAAAAGATCTGCGAATAGATGAATTTTCAGCTAAAAAGAGATAAAATAGTATACCATGGATAGTTTTTAGCGTTAGCATCTGGAAAGCTACAGTGTTCCCAGGGTAAAGCCAATAGCAAACGGCAAACAAAATCCGTGAATACTTGGAACTGTTCTACAAATGCTTATAACTGCCTGGTTTAATAGTTCAAACAGCAAATATACCATCAAGCACATTGATACGCTCATCTTAGCACTGCTACACAAGCTAAAATGAGCAGTTTTTACAACCAATATTGCTTCATGCTGCTTCAGCTTCCTGAGCTGCATTTTCTACCAAATATTTTAGATATGCTCTTTGAAAAGACATTGCTGAATAACTGCGACTGAACTGTGAATAGAACAGAGAAATGTGGATTTCTTTTTTTTTTTTTTTTTACTGTATTGAGACTTAACTGTACTGGTGACTTTATTGAAGGTAAATATTTCTCGCCCATCAAGTCAAGTTTATTTGAGTAGCACATTTCAGCAACAAGGCATTTCAAAGTGCTTCAGGTTACTTTTTTTAATCAATAATTTATAAATTAATAGATTTTTTTTGTTCAGTATGAGATCATGCTACTGCAATAAATATACATTTACATTATTATGATTTTATTTTATTTTTTACATAATCCAGTGTTGCCGATCCAAAATTCAAACATCATACTTCTACTTTTGTAATAATGTTTATTATTACCGAGGTGGTTTTTCACTACACACACATTTCAGTCTGGAGCCGTCCGGAGTGTTGAGAAGCGCCTGGTGTACCGAGAGAACCGTTTCCATTCAGTCACACACCTCAGAGCGGAGCAACTGCCTGAGCCAAGTCATCAGAGACATAAGTAAGGGGATATTTTGACAGTTTTATATTTGTTCTTTTTTCATTTTATTCTTTTTTTTTTTTTTTCTGCTGAACCTTAGATGGTAAAATCAAGACCACTTTCATGTCTGAGTGATACATATGAAGTTAGCGCAGGCAGACATAAGGGAGAAAGTTTATGAACCAATTTCCTGGCTAAGAAATATTGTAAAACATCCGTTGTAAAAGTTTTCTCTCTCTTTCTTTCTCGTCTCCTTCACATAATAACACACAGCCATGAAAGTAGAAATTATTTCATATCAGTCTGGACTGATGAAAAAGCATAAATATCTTGTGTCTTGGAGTCTGTTTTACACCCACATCTCTCTATCTGCTCCGTAACGAGGAGCCATGGCTGTGTGGATCCTGGCAGGATTGCCGTTAAGTCGGTTGCGCCCATCAGGTGCATCGCCTCTGTGACTCCTGTAGCAAACCAAATGAAATGCTTCAAGCGAAGAGAGGTCGACCTGACTCGAACGGCGGATCGGAGCCCCGGCAGTCGCTACGGCTAATGGAGCTAATGTTGTCTGTCTAGCTTTCGGAGAGGATTTACAGGCCGACTCCAATCCCGAAGCACATCAACATCTGCTGTTTGACACGTCTCCACGGCGCTGAGAAACGCGTCGGAGCCACGAGAGCGGACGATTTAACGGCCGAGGGAAAAAAAAAGAGAAAAGAAAGGAGATGGCTGGGATTTAGCAAGAGACGGAGAAAGCTGTGCCTCGGATACCGGTTCCGCCTTCCATCTTCTGCTGAGCCTTTCTTTGGGTAGCTGGAAGCGCACGTGCCATTTTGTTGAGTGTTTGTGAGGCGCATTCGGCGCGACAGATGTTGAAATGGTGAGCTGTCTGGCGGGCAAACTCTGGCTGCCATTTGTCAGGAACAATTCCTTCATGAAAGAGAGTGCCGGATGAGGGTTGTTTTCTCTTTTTTCCTCCCTCAATTCGCTGCACAATCCGGCTGCTTTGACATTTCAGGCTAAAAGACTAGAAGTGGATTTGTTTATAAACCGGCTGACCTGCCTTGCATGTACGTCGCCTTGCAGACGTATCCAGAGCTCTGAAAGTTCTTCAATTTATCACGTGGCCAGCTCAAACAAAAATGTGTTTTATTGGATTTTTTTTTTTTTGCTGTAGATGAACACATGTAGTGCATCACTGTGGAGTAAAACAAAAATGATGCATCTTTTTTTTTTTTTTTTTTACCAATTATCATCTACTACTGTTGGTAGTATCATTGGACGAGAAGCGGGGTACAGGCGGCCAATGGATCAACATCGAGCCTCTGTCTTTTTAAGAAGCTCCTCCTCTTTCTAAACTCCGCCTTCAAGAAGTCATTACAACATGGCTCCCGTATTAACCCTTTAACAACGTTTTTACCAGCGTTGCACTGAGAAGTAGCTCCTACAATGAGCTCAGCAGTTCCACCGGGTGTTTGCTAATTGCTGCTGGCTAGTCTGCAGGAGCTGAGTGGGAGAGTCACTCTGCGATTTCAGTAGAGACCCAATTCATTTCCCTAAATTTTACAATTGTGCATGACTTTGATCAAATCTGATAGTCCTAAACATAAATGCTTTAGCCCCTCAGATGGCATTGATTGCCCCCGTCGTTTCCGCCAACTGCTAGCTTCTCGTCTGTGGAAGCCTTATTAATCTGATGCATGCAGCTATGTGCCTTTGTCAAATGAAAAGAGAATGAAGGGGCTGCGTGGAGGAGGAGAACGGAGGAAGAGGAGGTGGGTGGGTGGGTGGTTGGGTGAGAAAAACCCAGAGAACAATTGGCATGAAATGAAGTGTCGTCATAGTCGATGCTTCGCCGTGCATAAAACAGTCAGAATGGAATGATTTATTGTCACAGTGAGAACAGGGGCTCGGCTCGATGTGCATATGCTACACATTCTGATGAAATTGTGGACCCATCAGGGGAAATTTCCACAGCATGAACGCATAATAACACCCAAAGTGAGGGGGAAAAGAAATGGTCAGGCCTTACAAATTGAAGCTCTTTATTCTCTGAGCTTTCAGTCTGTCCACCATTTGCTGGGTTGAATCTTTGTGAGACTCCCCTTGCCTTTAATCCCTCTCCCACCCCCAACCCCCTCCAACACACACACACTCACCCCAAAAGCACCATCTCCCTTTGCTTACTGCTCCTTCGTTCACATCTTGTTTATGTTTCTCCCACTGGCCGTTGCTCGCCGTCGTTGCCAGGAGGTTTCACAGCCACTCGCTTCTGTCTCATTTGATCGCTTAGTCACATATTTCCTTGTCACCCTGTTGCACTCTTCCTTTTATCCCCTGAGCTCCTGTCTTTGTAAAAAAAAAAAAAAAAAAATCAGATAGAGACGGCTCTTTGCCTCCTGTCTTAGAACACAAAAGGACGGAAGGAAGAGGCAGCGCGGGGGTCTTTGTAGTGAAAGTGACCCCTGTTCCCCTCGCTGAGCGGATGAGCCGGCCAGGGGTTCTCCGCGGCTCGGGGCCGCAGATGACACGCTCATTTGTCATGTGCTGGGCCGCACGTCTGCGGTGTCCAAAACGCTCTCCTGGCACTCGTCCCAACACTCTCCCTCTTCACTCTGCACATAGATTTAGTGGGGGGAAAGTCAAGCACAAAATGGCTGCCGCTTTCACTGAGAGGAAGTGGAAATATTTTCCTTTTTAGTGGCAAGAGGAATTGGAATAATACAAAGCTATAGGTATGTAAAATAGACAATTTTACACACAATTACACCATGCCATAATGCTAATCCCTCATCAAAAACAAACCTGGAGTGTTGCTTTGATTTTGTTGCGCATGTTTGAGAAATCCTTTAATCTCCATGGCAACCATTCGGCTGTGCAAAATGCCTGGGTGGACATAGCCCCGCCTTTGAGGACGAAGCTCCTCCTATGAGCTGCAGTTTCTAAATTATGGAGCTTCCGCCTCATAGAGCAGCTCTCTCCCACTAGGCTCCTTCAGACTATCCAGAAGAAATTAGCAAACACTTGATGGAATTGTGCATCAGCAGAGCTCATTTTAGGAGCTAGTTCTCAGTGCAGCACTGATAAAAATGTTACTGAAATGATAATAGAGGAGCGATGTTGTGATGACTTCCTGAAGGCAGAGTTTCAGAAGGAGCAGGAGTTTTTAAAGAGACAGAGGCCCAATTTCAAGGTGTTAAATTACAAAATAAATGTCATATTTGATATATAGCTTTTTCTTCTTTTTTTTTTACAGCTGAAGTTAACATATCTACTTGATTGGGCTATAAAACGGCCCTATGTAACTGGAAGACACACAATTCTGCCCTTTTAACTTCTCTATCTTTTTGGAGTGGTGTGCAGACTGAGACTGACAAAGTTTCAGTCTCAGTCTGAAATTGTTTGTTTCTCCCCTCCTCTCTTAGCAAAATGACTGGTGAGAATTTTATGGTGGTGTTTCTTTTCATCAAAAATGTCTCCAACTACTCAACTTCCATAAGCCGCTTTTTCTACCAGAGAGCAGGGCGGAAAGTTTTGAGGCGCAATTGTTGGCGGCAGTGCGGAAGTACGCCCTGTTGGGCAAAAACACTGAACTCCCCCGACTCGGCTTTGGTCCGATGTAGCCCACAAACATCCGCCTTCCCTTCTTCGTGTTGCTTCCAATCGCATGAGAATGATATAAGTCATTTGCTATATTTAGAGCCGTAGCTGCACTCGAGCCTTTTCCTAAAAACCAAACGGGAAGTCAGTTGGATGCTGGTTGCTGCCTGAAATTCTTTTAATTGTTCACTCGTTAGTGATTCCACAGCTTTTTGCAAGAGCGGACAGTTTAAAGAAGGGACTATAATTGTTGAGTTTCATTGACAGTGATGGTTTTCTTTCCCCCTCGCGGTCACAATGTGAGCATCACTCCCACAGTGTGCACTGGGTGGAGGGAGAATACATTCATTTGGCCAAATACATAATTGGCATGCAGGGGTTGAAATAAAACACCATGAAGTTTTGTTTTTACTGTGATGTATTATTTTCTGATAAATCCTTGTGATTGATGAAGATGTCTCCAGCATCATTTATATTTTATATAAAAAAAAAAAATTGATCTACAATGCAATGAAGCATCCTGGTTTTTTTTCCCTTTTGAGATTTATAAACTACTTTTTAAGGAGCTGATGTTCTGTTAAAACCAGAAGCCAAAAAGTTTTGTTTCTGCAAAAAAAAACAACACCCATAAGTATGGAAATTGTTGCAAAAAAGGAGTACCACGACAACATCTAGCATTTTTGTGCTGACTTTATATACGTTTACAGTAAAACATGTTTGCGTTTATTTTCTTTTATCTTTTATTGTTTTTTTTATTTTTCCTCTTCATTGTCCCTAACACATATCCAGTGTTTATCCAGATGGAGGCTTCAACACCAGAAGTCCCTTCAGGGGGGAGATAGTTTATTGACCCACATTAGGTGATTTATTAGTTGGACCTGATTTATTACTTTGACTTTAGCAATGTTTAGTCAAACATTCATCATTGTGTCACATTCTCCCTTGAAAACGAGTGCTATAAACTGGTTTGGAAACTTCGAGAGGGGCTTGAAGTACATACATACGCTCCTTCAGATTAGAAGCTTAGCAGCGTTGAGCCGCCATTTTCTCATTGGCCAGCCCCCAACCCGTTTTTTAAAGGTCAGTGAGGTTTTTTTGTGGGGGTTTTCATTGTGTCATCCCTTCTACTGCTCTCTAGAACATTGGGGGAAGCAAAAGCTGTGTCCTCATTATTAAGGCCAATTTCCATCACTTGCTCAGCCCTCCTGTCACCAGCGCTCCCCCATGAGGGAATGAATGGAATTTAATGGCCGATGGTTGATTAGCGCTACGCTAATGATGAGTCAAGTGGTGCGGATGGCTGTGGAGAGTTGGGATGAAGAGCAGAACGGAGAGAGAGAGCTACTTAGTTACTGAATGACCTGTTCTTTGGAACCGTTTGGACTTCCACTGTTTTCTGTGAGTGTCGGTTTTAGAATGTCCAGGTGTGTGTCTTGATTTGATCGCTACGTGATCTCTGGGACCTTCTGGGATTACTTTTGAAAATGAATCCTTAAAATGTGTAGTCAATTTCCTACCTGTAAGTGGAAGGTAGATTTAATTGATCAAGTTTATTTATATGGCACATTTCAGCGAAAAGGCGGTTCAAAGTGCTGCACGTCCTGAAAACACAAAAATGCAAAGTCACAAAAGATCTGGCAGTCAGCAGTTGAGAAAACCATTAACAAACATTACATCATCAATGCACACCAAATATGCTGGTCGACATTTCATTCATTATGACTCAAAGACAGCTCTAAACAGGTGAGTTTATAGTCTGGACTTAAAGTGTTTCAGCAGTTTTTCAGTTTTCTGGAAGTTTGTTCCAGATCTGTGGTGCATGGAAGCTGAATGCTGCTTCTCCATGTCTGGTTCTGGTTCTTGAGATGCAGATCAGAACCAGAACCAGAGGACCTGAGAATGCATTTAGAATTATTTAAAGTACTAAATAAAGCTAAATCATTTTACATGCACTACATTTCATACACTCTACGTAAATATACTGTTTTAACTTCATTTTAAGCCTTTTTTATTGCAATCATTTAGAACAAACAACATGAATATACACATTAAACAAATGGCTGCCGTTGGGAGCTGCAATCCAAGCAGAAAGTCCATAATTCTACTTTCTTTTACTCAGTCTTGATAGTCCTGAGTTCTTTGATGCAGTTTTTCATAAAGGCCATTCTGACCATTTGACCATTGATTTTCCATAATCTAAATTTCGTCTAAAGTCTGTTAACATTTCCAAAACATGTGTGCAAGATCTTTTGGAAATTTGTGTTCATTTAAATGATTATGGGTACCTAAAACCTCAAATCCAAGTTGTTAGAAAATTAAAACATTACAGAAGACCAAGAAATAACAGCTTTAAATGTGTTATTGTCATGCCGCTACCCATACAACTGTGATGAAGGCTTCTGACTGAGCTGAGCAGGTAACACTCATTTACACCTTTCAAAGGTTGGGTAAGAAGCTAACTGTTCACAGTCCACTAAGTTATTGGAAAGTTAAGTGGAAGTGGTGGAAGTGTAAAAACATCAAGAGTAAGATGAGGTACACCAGTTCCATCAATGCAGTGTGTAGTGTAGCTCGCATTTTTGCTGTAAAAATCTTTTTTAATTGTGTCTTGTGTAATTTTATCATTTTTCAGACAATTGAATTTTGCGTTTTCTTTAGCCACGAACCACATGAGTACTGTTTAATTCCCCGTAGGGATTGAAGAAAGTAATTTTGAATTGAATTAGTAAAAATAGTAATAATTTGAAGCATTATCTGTCACACTGTTTGTGTGCCGTTTGTTGCTCCGTACAGCCCAACATCCTTCATCGTCTCCAACTCTGTCAAATCAAATATTTTTCTCTTTGAATCACTTGAAATTGCAATCGCCATGTCGTGCTTCAAAACATAGCGTGCTACTTCAATTCATTTGTAAAACAGAAAAAGAAAATAGAAATCCTCATTTGTTAAACAAATAAAAATCTATAACTAATTAAGTTCCGGCTTTAGAGTGTGCCTCTATTAACCCGGGCGAGGTTTAACGACCTCAAGCAGCAAATTAGTGTGTGAAACTGGTATCCTGCTTAAAATAATGGGAGTCATTATGTGTGTTTCGCACATACAAAGGAGAATGTGTCTTCTGGTGAAGCAGCTTAGCAATAATATTCACTTTGCTGCAATTAACGGCTCTGAAATATGACATTTGCTTGAGGTCCAAACACCAGATCGATCAGCGCTGCTTAATGACAACGGTCACAAATACCTAATCTTTTTTGGATTTTTTTTTTTAAACATTCTGTTCAGTTTCTACCCATCCCACTCCCAGTATCCAGGAGATTTTGGACCGCCTGGTGCAGAAATCCTCATGAAAATCAAAGAAAGAGCTGTGATGCATTTATTAAAACTCCCCCCCCCTTCATCCCACCCAGATCAAAAGTAGGTCACTGCAGAGTTTTTGGACCAGTGTAGAACATCTCTTTCATGTCCTCTTGCATATCTTCATGTAAAATTTACATCTCTGGTCTCACACACACACACACGTCTGCTCTCTGGTCAAGCTTGAAATCAGCTTTGATACACAGGGTTTACTGATATTAACTGGAGGCAAAGTGGAAACATGTTCAGGAATTTTGAAGTTCTTCGTAAATGTTCCAGTTGCTGTTTATATTTATGAAATCAGAATCCGTTTTTTTGTTTTAATAGACTCGTTGGGTATTTATAAGTGGATTGACCTACTGCAGTGAGGTGAAGTATCATTTAGTAGCCTGATACTGCGTGTGTTATAGACTAACGCCAGCCAGCGGAACAGAACCAGGAGATATTGATATCCAACCGTGATATAATATGTTGTAGCACAGGTTGTTTCCTTGACTCATGGTGGGTATCAACATGGTTGAAGTTAGCAGTTGAGTGTTTTAGCTCTAGCTTCCACTAAATGCTACATTGATATAGCACATTAACATTAGTAGAGATGATGTTTACGATTAGTGCCATGGGGTTAACTCAGCTACCTTTAGTTAGCGGTTTCCACCACTACCTATATGAAGCTGGAACCTATTAAGTTTAAGGGCAGCAAATAAGAAAAGCCCCTGCCTTGGAATCAACAAATCTGTGCGGTTGCTCCCTCCAAATACCTCCTGGAGTAAAGATTCATGGTAAGATGAAACAAAGATTGAGCTACATTATTTGTCCACAATAACATGATGGGTTTTTTTAAGTCTAGGAGAAGCTTTTAGACCTGTCACTCTACCAGCCTTTAAGCCTGGTGGTGGCAGCTTCATGCCAAGGATCAGTTTTGCTGCCAGTGGTACCTTTTCTTTAGAAATTGGGTCAAAAACTAAAGAATATGAATGAATTCTTCAATTTCAGTTTGGTTGCTAAACGACTGAAACATGGCCACGGTTTGGCCATTCAGAGCAACAATCAAAAAGTGTCAAGTATGTTGCCAACTTAGCACTGACTGACAATTTAAGGAAAATTCCAAAAATTGTGTTTCTTGTTTCTGGAGAACATTTCGTAAAATTTGTTATCCCAAAAAATGCAGCTCTTAAAAAAGTCACTGATAGTGTAATATGGAGGACTTCACCCACAGAGCAACATCTTTACGCTCTTATACACAAGCTGTCAAAAGTCAGAAATGCCTCATAGCGAACAGGGAGTTTATATACTATCTTTAATGCACATATGGAATTTGTAAGCAGTGAGTTTGACTTTCATCCTCTGACTAACACTTTGCAGCTGCTTCACATGACAACAACTCAATTAATATTTCTACATCTTCCCAAGTTCAAGTTTTTCCTGGCAACACGTCGCCTCTCTGGACAAACCAAAGCCGGTACTTTTCTTTTGAGAGAAACACGCTCTCTCATCCTAACAAACGACAAATTTAAAATAAGACTGGGTCGAAAAAAATTAGTCAAAAAATGTTCAGATACCAAACTAGAATCATACCAGGACCGTGATGACGGTCAGGAAAGCAGCAGGTGTCTTTGCAGCTTGTTAATTGACAAATATCCTAACATTACTGGTTGCATGTATGCATTTCAGCATGAATGTGTTACAGAAAATCCCATTTTAAATTCACATTTGTGCGTATTTCAGAACAACGGGGAAAACAAAGGGTTTGAATCCATACTTGAAAGCTCAAATTAAATTAACTGAATTTAAATGAGAAACGTATGCAAACGTTTGAAGAGGTTAATTCATCTAATTACGTTCGAGTACAACTTCTTCCAGTTTCGTCTGCTTGTTTTTGTTTTTCCTCTACAGTCGTAGTAATTTCAGGGGAAGAAGGAACAAAACAAAAAGAAAACGATAACACCTTGATTGGTGCAGAGCTACGCCCAGATGATGAGGAAATTAAGCACCAATATAATAGTCGAGCACTCAGTTAGGATAACAGCTTTGTGGTATTAACAAGTCGCACAGTCTGGTTACTGAGTGGGAGCAGAAGAACGGGGACAGCTGCACACCAAACGCCCAGTCTGCGGAGCTGCTCTTACTTCTCTCATTAGCGTCGTCTTGTTATCTCGCTCCCCTTTTCCACGTCTCCTTCATTCCATATGGCTTCGGCGAGAGCTCTTCTTCTTCATTACAGCCAGATGCACTCGTTGGGGTTTTTTTGTGTGCGTGTGTGTTGGAACACTTAATTAAACACCGTTATGTAGATCATAAAGGCATAAAGTTTAAGCTCAGTCATTCTTGTTTTCCTGGAATTTAGCAATAAAGCTGCGTGATAAAACCCAACATCTGGAAAGCGAGTGGGAGCGGAATTGCTGGAAATCTGCTGTCTTCCGTTTGTGACAGTCTGTTTGGACAGATTGCCGTGTTCGGTTTGGTCACCGCTTTGCTTTTTAACCACGGCAAAGCGGCACAAACTTGACTTTCTGATTCATCCTCCACCTGTTTTGTTTCTGCTCTTTAAAGACTTGAGAAAACCACTCCAGTGTCCCGATGGCGCCCGTTCACGGACGTCCTGCTTTATTACTCTTATCCATTGATAAATTTTTAAAGCGCAATTAGGTCGTACCCTGGAGTTATTCCACGGCCTGCACTTTTGAACCCGCTCTGAGGCAGCCCCGAGCCTCAGATCTTTAACATAAGAAGCGACGCGCGGTTGGCAAAAGAATAAAGTACCACCCCTGAGGATTCCCTTGGATTGTTGCATCTTTTTATTTTACACTAATTTCCATTTTTTTAAGGCAAAGACTAGAGTCAAGCTGACCTGCTTGAGGTTAGAAAAGTTCTCTTCTGGACCAACTTCCGCTTCATCCTCGTTCATTTCCAATTACGTATTTCTCCTCAAGTCCGTCGTCATTTGCCGGTGTAGCTTCATGAACTCTTTGAGTCATGAATGCTTTAAGTCTCTCACAGAGTATCTTGTTGGAGACTAATCCTTTTCCAGGATCAGACTCAGAATCCTGGCAAGAGTTTTTGGGAGGAAAAGGGAAGCGGAAAACTAGGGCAAAAACTTTGGAAGACTAACAGAGAGAGAACAGAGGCAGCAGTTGAAGGTCAGAGGACAGAATAAGCCGTGGTAAAGGTGCATGTTATCTCTCTGTGAACTCTCATTTCTCATCATCTCCCCTAACTTATCTCTCTAAGCATATCTGCCTATTTCCCAGTCCTTTCTGTCTCCGGCTGTCAGGGAAAATGGAGTGCAAACCGTCGTCTCCTTGCTCCATCTGCACTCCGCTAACATGCACACACCACGGCTGACATCACGGCCCTTCCTCTCTGCTCTCCTGCCCCTCCATCCCGAACCTCAGTGCCTGAGAAGCGGGATCTCGTGCTTCAAAACACAACTCTGCAGAGAAGACGGTCGTATGAATAGATATACTGAAAGGTGACTCACGAGATTCGATCAGAGGAAAGTCGAGTTTATTAGCAGAGCACATTTCAGCAGCAAGGCAATTCAAAAAGGGCTTCACATGATAAGAATGTCACACAGTCACCAGCTGTGAAACAAGCAATAAGCACTACATTTTGTCAAACGTCATCATCGAATATGTTGAAATATGTTCCATTTACTGCTGAGCCAAGGCAGCTCTAAACAGGTGTGATGTTAGCTTTGATTTAAAGGAGTTCAGTGTTTCAGCATCTTTGCGGTTTTCTGGAAGTTTGTTCCGGATTAGAGGAGCATAGAAGCTGAATGTTTGGTTCTCTGGAGATTGAGACCAGAACCAGAAGACCTGAGTGGTCTGGAAGGTTGGTACAACAACAACAGGGCGTAAATCTGTTCTGGTGCCAAACTAATAAATCTACTCAATGCATAAAAAAACTTCAAAATTCCTCCAATTTGGATGGAAGGTCTGTGCACTGTTGTTATTTACATGCTGCCCACAGCATCACCATTCCCAATGAGGTTTTGAGGCTCCTCTGACTCCATTCAACTTCCTTTTGCGATAAATAAAGTATTTTTGAATTGAACTGATCCAGTCAAGAACTTGCTATAAACATTTTAACATTTAATACACTTCATTCCTGATGGGGTTATTTTTGTTTTGAAATAATTCCCCGACATAATACATTTCGGATGCATCTATACAGCAACCGATAACATATTGGTTGCTTATATGGAAACACACCAAAGGTTTGGGCTTTAGGATCATGCAGAGGATTGTCTTCCTTAGGTAGTTTTTTTTATTTCAGACTAATATTTGTCTTTTTTGAGTTAAAAAAAAAAAACCTACAAGGCTGGCGCTTAGCCGTATGCTCTGAGGAAGCAGTGCGGAACTCGATGCGGTCTATCCCCACATCCTTCACACTGTAATTTTGCACGAGAAGCTAATACTTTTTGACATCCGTGAAACTCTTATTTAATCTGCTGCCTGAAAACGACGCGGGGAGGGTTTGGGGAAAATGCAGACAGAACGGAGTGAAGAGCCAGCACTGCAGGAGTTTAGTGTTTACAGAATCAGCTCTGGTCTGAAAATGATCCGCTTAGGGTTTTTTTTTTGTTTGTTGCCCCAGCACTTTGTTGGTGCTGCCAAAGGAGTGACGGTGGAGAGAGGTGGGGTTCAATCATAACGTCTAAATCCTTTTATTTCATCCGCATGTCAATTATTAAGAGGTTCGAGCTCAAATCACTGTTTTTACACTTGTTAAACTGACATTGCCAAGGAGATGAAGAGAAACCCAACAACGATCATTTACAGTTTGTTTTCTTTATTTTTGATTGATTTTTTTTAGCATTTCCATTAACTTTTCCCTGTCTGATCTGTGGGGTAAAGAAATGCTCTGCACTTTAGCTCAAACAAGTGGAACTTGCTTTTGGCTTTCTGCTCTAAAGAGAAATATTCACAATATCTTGTAATCTGTGAACATATGCATATTCTGTCTCCACACAGGCACAAACTCAAACAAACACCTACAAAATGTTCGTTTGTATTCTGATGCCCCCCCTCCCCACCCCCCAAAAAAAATTTTGTTCAAAAGGCTAATGAATGCATTTACAAATATGAAAATGTTTTAGCTAGTTTTATTTATTATATCTCCAGTTAGTCATGGCTTTCCCCCATTAATTACAGATTTTATTTGTGTCAGTTCGCAGAAGTATTTTCTCAATTTCAGTTTTTGCTAGTTTTAGTTAGCTGCAGAAACTTCATCTGCAGGACGTTTCTTGAGTGAACAATTCTTTAATATTGATGAAAAGCGGCTGGTTCCACATGCAGATCATTTCACTAACAACATGGGAAAATGTGGAGCTATGCTCTTGTAACGTGACACAAAGTGAAGGAAGTTCAAGAAGGGGTGTGTGTGCGTGTGTGTGATGAATACTGTAGAAACTTCCCTTCCCGAACATTAAAGGAAGATGTCGTGAAACTCCGGGTGTCCCCGCCGCCGTCTTGGAGGTGCGGCGGCGTGATCGCTGCAATCGCCGCTTCCTGGCGGAGAAGCTCTGCTTAATTAGAGAAAACGTTTGCTGTTTGTTTAGCTGAAACAACACATCCCGTCCCGCCCTCCCCAGCCCCGCCTGGACCTGCTGTCATCCGTGACGCGTTGACTCAAATCCAGACTCCTTTGTTGTTTGTTTGTTTTTTTCAGTTTTTTGCCTTTATTTATCCTCATTAGCTGAGCTGGAGGGAGAGGGTGGAGATGGGTCTGGGCAGCATGGGGCTTATTGTGATGACAAAGATGGTTCTGTAGCTTGTGGACACCGCAGTGGCTGCCCGGCTGCACCACATCACATTTCTCTCAGCGTTTGGGGTCAACAGCGCCGATATCGCCGTGCTGTTGTTAATAAGACAAGATAAAATAAGATTTGTACTCTCCTTTCCTGCAAACATTTCAGGCTATCTTATTCTCCAAGTTTATTTCCATAAATCGGTCTGTTTTTATTTTGGAAAAAAAAAAAAAAAAAAAACACATGTAAACAGGTTTTTTGTTCCTCCTGAAAAGGGGGTTTGCATGAGCACACAATAGGAGAAAATATCTTTTTGTTTCAGATTGGAAGTGTTTCTTTCTCTTTTGCAATTTTATCGCATAGTGACGTTTAAGAAGTTTGAATGCTTCATAACAGCCACAGCTCATCTTTTTTTTTTTTATGCCAGCATGCTTTGTCCAAAACATTCAGCGGGCCCCAGGGCCACACATTGACACACTGTTCTCTAAAATATGGATCCTACGTTAGTTCAAACACTCCAAAGTACGAAAATTATGTTTGGATGAGCAGCTTTTTTTTCTTTTTTTTTTTTTATCTATCGACACCAATAACAAACAAAATGTCACTTCAATGGTTTGTCTGGTTTTAATAACAATATCTCACTGGAAAAACACAAAATCTTACAAATTACCTTTGGTCCAGTTTTTAGTGCAGGTATTTAAGTGCACTTTGAAAAAGACAATACTAACTTAGTAGTGACTCTTCAGCGAGAATTAAGATCTTGTATTATGTAAATAATTACTCAGAATCAACAGGTAGAATATTTCACTTGTATCATGTGAAAAATGTCTTGTTCTGAGTTAAATAATCTGCCAGTAGAACTACGTTTTAAAAAACAACATTAAGGAATTATTTACTCAAGTCAAGTTTCTGCATCTTGCTGAAAAGTTACTTGTAAGTTAGTTTTGTCTTATTTCAATGGTACTAAGATATCTGCATTGAAACTAGATCACAAATACTTAGTAAAAGTTTGTGTTTTTGCATTGCTGCAGTTGGTTTAGTATGTCGGTTGTGCTTATTGAATTAAAAAAAAAGAAAAAAGAGTTTTGATATTTTGCAACTTTGTAATAAGATTTAATGGTGACAGAATTCTTTTTGACTGTGATTAAAGTCAAAACACAAAAGATGTTCTGCTTGTCTACCTCCTGTGGAACTGAGCTGCGCCTTTGTAAAAAAGGATAAAGTGTTTTAGCTGCCGCACTGCAGCTCCTTGGTCGAGACGGACCTTTTGTTGCCAAGACAGACTCTGCAAAAACTCAGAAGTTCCATTTGATAAAACTTTGTGGAGAGTTTTTGTATGAAAGGATTTGTTTTCTTTCTTTTTTCTTTTTTTTTAATGGCACACTGCGACTAAAGTTAGCACATCTCTTGTGAAACCCAGGGGTTCACCTTTAAAAATTCCACTTAGAGGCAACGTAAAATACAGTGAGCGTAATTTAAAACAAATGCTTTGTCTCAACAGGAAGGTCAAAATCGTCATAACTCGAATGATTTAAGTAACTTCAAAGTGTAGATGGTGACTGAAGGCTTGTAAACTAAATCTCATAACTGTTGGCGTTAGCATGGCTTGCTAGTCTGGAAATTACTAATAAGCTCAATTTCCAGGCAGCAGAGACGATACTCCATAGTAACAATTACTGGATGACACAATAGAAAACTGTGTAAAAAGATGTTAGAATCAGGAATATTATCCTTGTCCAGATTGATGCTGTGGATTAGCAGGATCTCCAAAATTAGGTAGATGTTTCTTCCTATGTGATTTACCTTAAAATATGTTACTTACAAGTAATTGTAGTAAACTTTTACAATTTTTAGGATTGTATGGTCATGCTAGCAACCAAAGCTTGTGCTGTACTACGGTTTTGAGTCGGGGTTTTTGACACCAATGGTAAAAAGTTACAAAATTCTTTAAACAGAGCATTTATGGAATTTATTGCACCAGTGACAATCCCGTAGAACCAAGGGGATTTGTGGCCCTCCAAATGATTTCATTCTCCTCCACGTCGACTAATAGAAAAATAGGATACTTTTATAAATATAAAAAATAAAAAATTTGGATACTTAAGAAAGTTTAAGTAAAACACAATGTACTCTTGCTGTGTTAACAATGTTTCTTTGCCATTCATAAAACCCTTCTGAATACATGAAGTGTGTTTAAGGAAAAGGTAACTCATATGCTATTATTTTCTAAAACAACAAAAGAGAAACCAATCAGCCCACAAAGGCCAGGAAATTCTTCATCTCTTTTAACCTTTTGATAAGGCAAATACTGGAAATGCTTTTCAATATTTCAATACTTTGATGATTTACAGATCCCCTTTTTACAACTTTCATATTAGACTACTTTATGCATATCATTAAGTACTGTATGCTCAGTTTTGTCGTCCTTTTTAAGAATATAAATGTATTTCCTACCGTTACACTTGTTAAGGTTGTAGTTAGTCACCTATGCATTTGAGAATATTCTTTTTAACAACAATCTCTCGCATACTCCTCATGCATTAAATTAAATGTGACTTAAATGTGACACATTTAGCCAGACGAAGGCCCATGCTTACCTTTGGGTACCAAAAACTTTGTCAATATAGCTGATTGTTTGAGAACTAAAGTACAGAAAGTCTTCTGGTTAATAAATGTCCAAAATAAGCCAAGTGGTCAAGAATGCGTTTGATATACGACTAAGCCAGAGTAGTTTAATATTCTTAGATATTATTGCATGCATGTAATCTTCCAGTGTCTTATGCATTAAGCTGGTGTTCATTTATAATAAGGAAAAAAAAGTGCCTATTTGTTGCAGCTTTTGTTTCGTTTCTACAGAAATGAAGCTGAACCCCTTCTGGGATCTCGGTGCTTTACGGCCTTCGTGAGAGAAATATTAAAACCCAACAGATTGCCTTAAAGTCCATCTGGCTCTCCGTCGTCATCACACACCAGCAGGACAGACTGAAAGTCCCCCAAACATTTCCCGACGCCACTTTATGTTTTCCATCCTGTGTTTGTCTTTGTTTGTTGGTGTGCACCGGCATCTGCGTGGACAAAAGCCGTATTTTGTTGGCCAGTGCGAGCCGTTCGCACTGGCCAACAAAATGGATTGTTACGTAACGGCCCGTGGCCCACTACGTCTGACTGGCAGCCGGCGGAGCGGCAGAAGGGATCAGGGACAAATGGAGGGTTTAGGATGAAGAAAGGCTATGAGAGGAAGAGGAGGAGGAGGAGGAGGTGACGCGCCCCTGGCTACATGTCGCGGTTCCAGACACGGCACAGTAAATCTCCTTTGCTCGCTGCCCTTTTCTCTCCAATGTTGTTTTCCTCAACACATTATTGGTTCGGCTTGATTCGTTTTCTATTAAAGGGCTCTCAGCAAAGTACAGACAGGCATTTATTCAGTATCTCCCACTCCTCACCTCACTCGGCTTGCCTGCTCACCCCACCCCCGTCCCCAGTATATGTGACACATCGGTGATGTGACAGGCGTTCTCAGACAGCTGTGAACGTCCAGCGTGGGTCCGGTGAGACATGAGGGTAAGATGAAAAGAATATGATCAACCGTCCGTTTTTTATTCGGCCATTTTAACGGTGACACCACGCCACAGAACAAGGGGTCCTACTGACATTTCAGATGAATGCCCAGGTTCCTCAAACTGCCGTCACAGAGACTGTTTTGTACTTCGTTTTTCAGTTGGATGCTTTACGGAATTACTGACCTCTTCAATGTTTTCACCTTTGGTCATTTATAAACCACAAACGTCTTTTTTTCAAGGTCTTATGTGATTGACCTGAAATGTTTGGGGTGTGTTTCAGGTATGACTCAACATTATTCACATCTAAAAACTGATATTTTTGCCCATTCTTCTTTGTGACGTGGCTTAAGTCAATTGATTGAATCAGTGGAATCCAATAGGCCAACCTAACACATGAATATACTTTGACCTAAATCAATAGTTGTGCAGTATGGGTCAGTTTTCTGCTGGAAGTTGAGCCTCCACCCCAGTTCCAAGTCTTTGCAGCCTCTAACAGATTTTCTTTGAGAAGTGTCCTGTGTTGCTGCTAAAAAAAAACCTACCATAGCATGATGGTGCCACTACCTTGTTCTCCTGTTGTTGCTGTTGCTGTCCCCTGCATGTTGGCGCCATGCAGGGGAAACTGCAAATGGGGTTCTCCAATGGTTACCTGTCTTTTGTCAGTCTGTTGACAGATTCTCAGACCTGAGTCGTGGATCTTTTCCCATGATGCCATGGGCCTCTTGGCTGTATATCTCAGCAATGCTCTTGTTGTCCAGCTTTAGATGGACAAGAAAGCCTCGGTAGCTAGATTAAAAGTTAGTTGCTCTAAAGGACTAATTGAGAAAAATAGCTTTGCTAATGCTAACACGCTATATCGGCATGATGTTTAGAGGAAGCTAATGCGCTAACTTCAACCGTGTTGATACCAATCACCTGTCAATGACAAAACATGTGTTACAACATAGCATATCTTCCACAACAGGGTTAAAATTGTAAATCCAGAACCATCAGGACAGTTCAAGGCTTCAGGAAGTCATTGTTTGGAACAGACCTTTCACTCACCATTTCACTCTCATCGTTCTTGAGTATTGGTAACTGTGTTGCTGATTTTGCCTACATGATCACGACAAGGCCGCGATCAGAAAGTATGACGGACATCTATAGGTTTTAGAGTAAAGAAACTGTTTATTGTAGAGCAGTGATGCATTCTGGGAACAGAATAAATGTCATTAGTTGCACTTCGACCAGGTGGAGAACATGAGGAGTATGTGAGAGATTGTTGTTAAAGAGAATAGAAAGGATAGCCTGTGACTACCTTTTTTTTTTATCATCAAAAAAAACAATTACTTAAACAATTTAGGCAGTTTTTTTTCTGGGCTGGAATAATGTGATTCAGAACTTTTACATGTTAACCTTTTTAATATTTACGGTGAACGTCATAGCCACACCTCCAAACACATAGCATACTCAAAGACATATTGAAGATTGCACTTTTCTGTGACAAAGGGAAAGCTGAAGGGGTATGAATACCTGTGCTCCATCTTCCGGCTTTGACCCAGTCTGAGCGTTTGTTTCATTTAGCGCCCAGCCGAGCGGTGCGTGGCAGATTTTGGGTCTTATGTGATCAGAGGAGGAATGGACCACCCCCTAGCCTTCAAAGAAACGGGCTTAGATTTTGTTCTTCTTCCCCTCCGAGGCTAATCTCTGCAGATGAAAGCTCAGGGATTGGCGGGTGACTAGATCCAGGACCTTATTCATGAGGAGAACTGACATGCAGTCATGCCGCTCTGAATCCCACCCAGCAGGTTTCTTGTGTCAACAACACTCAAATCTTGACAAGATGTCAAACTCCCCTGCGGACTGACCTTTGGCAGCTCGTCATACGTGGGTGTGGGAACGCGTTCGGCAGACAGAATTTAATGCGCGATTCCAACACGTCTGCCGCTGACCGTGTTGTTCTTTCATCTGCCTCTCGCCTTTGATGCTACATTCCCCCACCCAACCTGTGGAGTCTGAGGAAAACCACCACGGGGAACCGAGCCGTGGATCTGGGTTGTTGCCCTCTGGAAGAATCTTCACATCAATCCACTCTTGGTTCTGTGCTCTATAACCTTTTTACTACTGCCTTCTGTCATTACCACTAGCAAAGAAACAGTACTGTCCATTAATATTTACATTTTTTATTACAAAATGCTTCCATTGCATCACATTGTTTTGAAGCTGAAAAGTATAAAAAAGTTAAAGGCAATCACCCAGATTGCACTATAATATGTTTATCAATAAATTACTTAAAAATTATCTCAAAGCAATATTATATATTGCGATATTATCGTTCATCGCAATAATTTCTGGAACAATTTATCAACCGATAAATGTGTTGTTGTGACATGCCTGCTTGCAGCCTAACTAGGAGAGCTGTTCCCACGTTTCCGTCACACGTTTTCTCAAACTCCCTTTTCTGTGGATTTATTGCTATTCAAAGTGACGCATGCTCAGCTTCTGCTTCCCCAAGGTCGGCGGCGGCTGACACCGGCTTCAGCCCCGTGTTTATTTACGCTCTGTGAAGGCCACTCCGGCATAATTAGGATGATGTTAACACTAATTGGGCCTCTGGCTATTAAACGTTATCAAGGAGCCGCTTGCTCGCGCGCGCACCGTTCGTATCCGCTTTAAAGCGCTCTGACACACAAACGCGCACCTGTTTTCACACGGAGCTCACAGCAATAAAACAAAGTGACCTTTTGAAAACATTACGGCTTAATGACTCTGTGCGGAGGGTGTGAGGGGGGGGGATCGGGATGGGATTCTACACACGACTGTTATTATTTCCTCACACAGCACAAGCCTCGCTCTGCTTACCTCCTGGTTTTCTGCTACTAGTCACTCCAACCTGCGCTGCTGTGATGTCTCAGTGTTGTTTCCCTTCATCTGCTCCAGCAGATGTTGTGGGGTTGGCCTGTGACTCTGGTTGATGCAAACCCTCCCAACACGGTCAATAATTAATCTCCAGGCAGACTGTCAGGCTGAAATATTTACTCGTTTCTGTCTGGCGCCCGGCCGTCTGATTGGCATGTCATTATAAAAGTTAATGTGAAAAGATGTGGCTGACGCTGCGCTTGCGAATCAGTTTGTTTTGCATGAGTTCTTGTGTTTGATTTGCGCCCGCGTCTTATCGCATGCGCGTAGCCGCTTTCCTTAAATAATTGCTGTCAGAGCTTCTAAGCAACGATGAGTCCTCTTTCGTTCGTCTGGAAGAAGAGAAGTTGAATTAGGGACGAAGAAGTGAGATTTTAAGCCTTACTCAAATCTTTTGCCCATCCACACTAAAGGGCGGTTTAGACTGAAACGTCAGACAAACTGCCTGAAATTCCTGTTTTAGAAAGTAGCTGGACATGACGATGGAAAAAGCTGTGGAAGTTCTTTCATTTTGTACTTAAATGCACACAGTTCTAATATATATTGGATAATTATCTGGTTGAAGTCTTTTGTGTTTTCTGGTTTAATCTTTAACAAACATTTGTTTCACAAAAGAGGAAATTGGACAGGCATTGAAACGGTTCAAGTTTGGATCTTTTTGATCAAATTCTGACCATTGAGGAAACTGATTATTTTCAAACTGACTAAAAAATGATGGTGTTAAAAAGAGCAACAACCAAAGAAACACATTTATTCCGACTCTTGGTTAATGTTGGGTCAGTCAGCATTACCAAGGTTTGACCAGAGGGAGTTCAGTACTTCTTCATCCCACATTTAGGGGCCTAATAAATAGGTTAATAAAAATGTAGCTCAGGTTTATGAATTGAGATTTTGTAATGTTTATTTTGTTAGTAGTTTCTCATCTATAGTAGAAAAATGCAATAGCACTAGCTGCGTTTCCATTGACCATGTAATTGTGCAATTTGATATATTGAACATAAATGTGCTTAGTAGAAATATGGCTATTTAAAAAAGAATATATTTTCCATAAAAGGTATTGTCATTTAAATGAGGTAGGGTTTTTAGGCCATATTGAAATTGTTTTACTGTACATTACTGTATTGGACACACTTTTTTTGCATCACGAGTCACATGATCTACTGCTGGACGTTGCCGCCGACGCACACCGTAGAAAGTAAACAGGAAGTAGTTGGAGGATGACGGTGTGTTTTTAAAGACTTATCAAGTGAACAAATGTATTCACTGGGTTTCTTATCTAGTGGAAACACTGCAGTTGCGAGATTGTGTTTTCTTTTTACATTACAGAATATTGACAAAGTTTTGCACACATTTGTATTGGAAACACAGCACCTGTGAGTTTGTTGAAAATGTCTGTTTTAGGTTATTTGCTTCCTAAAAATACTCAAAATACGACGTTTAGAAGATATTAGATTCTAAAATTTTAGCGTTTGCGTTTTTCTCTGAAGTTGCTACATGTTTTTGGACCTTTATTAATGTCCAAATATTCATTTACTCGCCACTGGGTTTTTCTTTAGCAGATACTGGTGTTGGAATTCCATTGTTACAGGTATGTCTACCAGCTTTGTCCATGAGGAGATTGATTTTCTTTTTCCCCATCCTTTTTCACAAAATACCTCAGTCACTCAGATTGGATAGAGTCTCTGTGAACATAAATGTTCAAATTAATTTTCAATTAGATTTAAACTTATACTTTGATTTTAACTTGGGATTATTCTTTGAGAGGATGAACAGTGATGCTATGCCAGCTAGAAAGAAAGAAGGGAAACAGACAGAGAGGCATCATGTCTCCTCTAACCAGAGTGCCTATCTTCACATTTTGTTGTTGCAGACGGGACTTCCTTCAGCAGTGGCTTTCTTCTTGCCACATTTTCTTAAATTCCAGATTTCTAACAATTTGAGAAGTGAACAAGTCAACAAATGTCCACAACTTAGCCGTGGATCCTCTGAGCTGCTTGTCTTGCCTGATCAATGCCCACATGTCTCGGTCATCTTGCTGTCGTAGAAATACCCTTTCCATTCTCAGATGATGAGTTGATCAGTGCTCTGCGAGACGTTCAAAGCTTTCTGCTGGACCCCATCTGTTGTGTTGCAGAGTTACTTGATGCCGTTTGTTCAGACCTCGGAGGCCTTTACAAAACAGATTGAATAAATCATACACACACCAAATTGGTTACTCCTGAAGGCACTTTATCCAGGGTTGTTAGAAATAATTGAACTGAAAAATTGAGTCCTCTTTTTGTGAAAGCTTCCATTTTTCTTCCACTCGATAATTACTGACTATTTTGTGTTGGTCTATCAAATAAAATACGCTCTTTTAAGTTTGGGGTATGAATACTTTGCAAGGCACCGTATGCATGCGAATGTCCTGTGAAAACGAATGAGTTTCCTTTTATCGCACAGAAAGGCAGCACAAGTGACCGACAACACCGCCTTTCCACGTTCCCCTGAGGCTTTCTACTATTATCATTGAGGAAAAGGAAAAAATAAAAAGAGAGAGAGAATGGTACCTTCTGAGTCCTAACTGTATAATAGTATTTATACAAAAGACACTCCCTGATAACTGCATCTCCTCCAGGGACCTGACAAGCATTTTGAAATGTTTCAAACAAACCTCACAAGCGCATTGTTGGTGCTGAGAGCAGGGGAAGAAAAGAAGGAGAAACATTTTACATCTCTCAAATTATAAAAGATGCAGCTGTGTATCCAGTCCCCAAAGGCAGACGTAGGGAGGAGGGTAATAACGAGACATTTCAAGCTGACAGAAGTGATTTCTGAAGAAGGCGAAGGATGATTCAGAGGTGTGCGCTTGTGCCATAAAACACAACTGACAGCAAAAATTCAAAGAAAATGCTCCACTTGTGTTTTTCGTCTTACGCCCCTTTGACGACTCGAGTGACGCAGATCAATCAGTCAGGAGGAAAAAACGCCAATTTCATTTGTCTAATCGAGGTGCTTGATCAACACCAAAACTACGCCATCCAAATGGAACTACTTGTGACACCTAAACACCCATGCGTTGCCTATGTCTGCTTATTGATTTCTAACAGTTTTTGGTGGGATGTTACCTTTCTCTAGCTGTCATTGGCTGAGTGGCAGGGTGCAGCTTGAACAGATCCCAGGACCTTCTGGGTGAAAGGCAACATTTCTACCAACCACTCAGCCTGTGACAGAGCAGAGGAAAGGAGAAAGCACAGAAACATTATCCAGACCAGATTACCGGAAACTTCCACACCATAATTTATTGGTCAAGTAATGGGAACAAAGTATTCTTTCAGAAAAGATTAAAAAATAAAGAGCTAGTATTCCAAATGTTTCACATTTCAATCATTTTTCAGTCTTAGCAGAGAGAAACCATCAAATATGCAGTGTCCATGTTTTTAGTGGAGGTTTCAACTTTATTCTTGGTAAAACTAGGAAGAATCCTGTTTCGAACTGTTCGCAAATAGACTGCGAGTTTCATAAGTCACAAATTGTGCTTTAATGAAGCTCTAATCAGTGTAGAAAAGTCTAGTTCAGCTTCAACTAGTGTTTCTAATCCCCCAAAAAGACAAACTATTCCTCTCAAATCCACTCCAGGGGGGTGAATAAAGTTTGAAATAGCTCTTGAGTTTAGGATTGAAAGAAGGAATGAAGCAGATGGCTACTTCTTGGCATCCAGCCTTACAAATCTCACAGTGCTTACAAATCATTTGATTCTTGCTCTGTGTAAGGTTTCTTTTTTGCATCAAGGACACAAAAAGGTGCCACACAACTGATTTTGTAAAGATAAAGATAGATGAGAAAAAGCAAAGGAAAGAGCTGAGAAGGGTGGGAATAAAGATACCCATGTTAAAGGAGAAGGCTGCAAGACATTTCCAAGCAATTTCATGTTTTCATGACCACAGCTTCCAATATCATGAAAATGTTCATGGAACTGTAGCCAATTGTCCTGGACGTAGACACAAGAAGCAATGAGTGGACAAGGCACTTCGTCTGCCTTGCCTGGAGACAACAACATTTCTGACTCCTATAACATGGCCTGTACATGTACATGTACCATGTGTGCACTTTTTTTGTGTTGTTTTGGGTGCTGACAGTCTGAAGGGTTCACAGGCCCCATAGTGAGGAGTCTCTCCACATGACCTTTTGTCCTCTCATCAAACTTCAAGTACAAGTAAGCTGATCAATTATGACACATCCTCTGTGTGTGCTGGCATTCAATAATTTATTTAAATGGATAGTCAGCTCCTCAGAAATTGAATAATTTACATACCCATCGTTAGGCTGCATGTGCACAAGTTTCTGTTCTTGGTGGTAAATTTTTTGTCTCTCTGTATGAACAGAAACTTATTGACACTTTTGGTGTGTGTTTCTGGTGAAAATAATTCAAAGACGTCTATAATGTGTGCACCTGACATTCTCCTCAAGGTGTGTGTGCTTTATTTACTCCACAACTTCAAAGATCTCTCCTGCTTTCTGAAAGCTTGGCAAATGTCTTACATCGGCCCTTCTCTGTATCCTGGTCTACACATCTCTTTGTAAGTGTCTCAGAAATATTTGTTGTGTTTTAAAGAGAAAAAAAAAAAAGTTCAAGCCTTACGTTTTTTTTGTTTTTTTTTAAGAATCAATAGGTCTGTCTGTCTACAAAACCACTTCAAAGAATCAAGCTCCACTGATGCAATAATGCATAAAGTTTGGAGGAACCGTCTCTGTGTTATTGAGTTATTGTTTGGAAGCCTGTCTGAAAGGTTAAAATAAGAAGTGGGGAAACATTTACATCAGTGCACAGAGCTGCTGCCTTGAGGCCTATTGTCTCCAGAGAACAGACTTCATCACCATCATCAGTCTTTCGTTTTTTTTTTATCCCTTTTGTGGAGTTTTTGTTTTATTGCCATCCTGTCTCACAATTTTCCTCCTGCCAACTCTCATGAGGCTACGCAACTGCTGCTATTTGACACCGCAACATTGACCGCAGGCCTTAATGAAAAATTGTGGCGTCTACTTCCTTCCAATATGACCTGTTTATGCCGACAGTAGACGGCAGTGGCCTAGAATTCACTATTCCCAATCAATGGTGCCTAGATGATAAACTTGCACCTTCTCCTTTTGCTGGCGTGTAGTGGGATCAGGTAGGAATAAATGAGAGGGTGTGCATCCCTGCATCCTCCTACCAAACAAAAAAAAAATCAAAAATCCCAATCAATAGACTCTTCATTGCACTTTTGATTGGTGAGCGTTTTCAGGTTATGTTTTTCCACCGGAATAATAGACAGAAGAAAATTGTTTTATTTTCCGTGTCAGTTCTTCCTCAACCAAATTACGAGGTAGCCCACATGAATGGAGATGCTAATCAAGAAGCATCCCGCATGGTTTGACTCATCTCTCCTCTTCTGAACCTGTAGGTGGGATTGATTGGCCCAATCAATAGCACCTGAACTAATTGAACACACATGATAAATATTTAGTCGCTTATGAAATGGACGAGACACTTCATAGTATCTGTCTAGTTCTTGTGGAAGCAGGGCAGGTTGGTTGACTGGAACACCTCGTCTGGCCTGTGTTTCCTGTAAAGGCCACAGAAAGCGTAACTTTAACACTTGGTTGGCAGTAAGGTTCCTTTCAGTGACATCAGGAATGTATTTTTGGAGCTCCACGTCAAGATTTTTGATCTTTGATATATGGATGCTGGGCATGGATAAATGAGCTGGTACCCTTCCAACTTCTATAAACAAAAGGGAAAACACTTCTCTAGTACATGCATTTAGCATTAGTACAAAGAAGTAAAGAGATGTACTCAATTACCAGAATTCTTGACATGCCTTGCATGCTATAACACACTGAAGATAGACCAGAGAAAACAAAGGAAGAGAGCTTTCTGAAGATCTCAGAGATGGGATTATAGATATCCATGTTAAAGGTAAAGGTCAAAGCCATTCAAGCTGAATTCTGAGGTCAAACTGTGTCACTTTCTGATGGCACTGTCCATCCCACTCTGAAATATGATGGGCTTCTTGAAAGAAGCGCCAGGAGGGCCTCAGTGCTGATAGAAACACACACAAAAAAATTCAGTCTGTAATTCATCAAAATGAATGCTAAAAAGCTTGGATCACCAGCAGAATTATACTGCCGCTTCTCATTTTTATATTGTGCTTTTAAGAAGTGAAACTTTCTTGTTTGGAGGACAAATGGAACAGCTAGTCAGAACTTTGTTTCCTGGAGGAAATGTGAAGTTTTCATTTAAAGAACACCAGCTCTTTTGAGTAACATGGATGGGCTTCAGTAAGGCAGCTATATGCAGGTTCCACATTGGAACCGTTCATCTTTGAAGGCTAAAGCTAACCCTCCTGTCCTTGATCAGGAGCCATGTCCATTCAGTGGTTCTCTAACTACTTTTAATGAACAGCATATGTACATGTTAGTTGGTATTGTGGTCAAGAACACCTAAACCAAGACCAAGTCAAAAACAAGCTCCCTCCTCCACCCCTACACTAATATTAGGTGACCCACCTTGGCGCACAAGCTAGGTGGCAAACGGCTAACAAGGAGTGGAAACTAGTGCCAAAAAACACACAGTAAAAAAAGCCTAGTGTGCAAAGGTAACTTAAAATGTATAGCTAATATTGACTAAATCTCTTGAGAGAGAATTGGGTAAAGAATTTTGGTCCAGAAGCAGATTGCTGACATTAGCTAGCTAGCTTTGCTAACATCACTCAGAAAAAAAGCAGAAAGAAAGGTAAGCTATGTCTAAGTGACAACAAAAGTTTGACATAGTCTGTATCGTTTCTGAAAGCGAACTACTGGAGAATTTACAAGTCACTGATGTTGTTGTTACAAATATATTCTTTATGATCTATCTAGCCAAATTGTGTTACTAAAGATTTTGCCGACATCTTCTCCCGCTCCCAGACAACCACTGCTCACTTTCTTGGAGTGCCATTGAAAGGCGGTGGTGACGGGGAAGAGCTGCAACATAAATGCATAATTAGAAATGAGTTACGTTTAGGCTTGGATTTGAATTGGTACATTTTACATCCAATGAAAGCGAGGATGTCCACAAATTTATTAGCCAACAATCTAGTGAATTAGCGGTGTTTCTACAGTTGTGAACATGACTGGTCTTAAAGCAAAATTCAAAGTATCTGTTTTTCTCTATGCTATTTTTATTTATGTAATAACATGAGGTATTCATTCCATACTCAGGAGAACCAGGTGCCTCAGTGGGAGAGAAAGTTCTCCATATACAGAGGCCACTAGTGCCAAAACTCGTTAAGTCTATAATCCAGCTACTATATTCCCCTTCTAATTAATCCTACAGATCAGTTTTTAGACAGAGGTGTGATGTGGTCAGCACTGCGCGTGAGTGTGTGTATTTAAAGTTCTTGTTCATTTTGTGGATTTACGTTGTCTGACTTTATTCAGATTGTTATAGCGACGACAAGCGAAGAAATGCCCTCCAGACCTGTCCTCCTGAATTTAATAAACACCTCATTCCTCTTTTTTTTCTTTTTTTCTTCCCCCCATCTTCATCTCATCCTCCCACAATTGTGTGTTGCGCCGCAGTCGTCAGTGGATTTTTCTTTTTTTCTTTTTTTTTTTTAAGCAGAGCAGCAGGTGTTTGCTGGAAGAAACGGTGACACATGGATGCGCTCTGTCAGACTACTCATTAGAGACTCTGTGGCTCCTTAGTCTCCTCATTTGGAGTGGAGAAGGGTGCGCGCGCGCACGGGCCTCACGAGTCTACAAAGCAGCAGGTGGCCACTACCAGGCGCACAAATCAAAGCAGTCACCACCGGCTCATAGGGTGGATATAGAAGAGGAGAGAAGTGGGGGGGGAGTTGAAGGCCTTACTTGATTTTGTCTTGATTTTCCTCCTAGAACATTGTTTGTTTTTTTTTTTTGGTGACGTTCACACCGACTATTAGGCCGCAGGTTGACAGGTGTCACTGCGGCGGTGACGTCTGGTGCTCGGGCTAAGGAGCCGGGGGAGCATATGGCGGAGGCGCCTGAGCCTGGCCGGGGCTGTAATCAATGCGAGTGATATCAGCCCGAATTTGGGTTCAAAATATGCGGTGACGATGCGCACTGCGAGTCTAATTTGCGGCGCACTCTAAATGAGACGGATTCCGAGAGTTGTTTTTCCCCTGCTGCGTTGTGTGCAATTTGCTGTGTTGAGACACATGACAATTTATATGGCGTCTGTAAGTCCAGATGTCATGTAAATTGGCATTGGATGCATGCCAATTTCACAATTTTTCAGAATTGTGAAAAGAATTCACAACAAGAATTCTTTTCACAATTCTTATTGTTTGTTTCACAATTCTTATTTGTTTGTGAAAAGAAACAAACAAATGTGTGTTTCTTTTCATACATCAAAATATGATCTGAATGCTGCGTATGTTTTCGAGGCGGATCTGCCGTCACTAATTTTTACAAGCCTCTGGCTTCTCATTTGAATTTAAGAACTTTTTTTTTTTTTTTTTTTTACTGAGTTCTTTGTCGTCTAGACCACCAGACTTAATATAATCAGAAAATAAATCTTTTTAATGAAACTGCAGCTCTAATTTCCCCAGCCTTTGGAGATGAATGTCTTTGCCTGGAGGTGCTGGTATGTTTATGGATAATCTTTGCATCATAGTACAAACGGAAATTTGGAACAGATTTCATTGTAAAGTTGATTTTTAATTATTTCACCAAGGCAATATACATTTGTTTACTTGATAAAAACAAGTCACAGTAAATAAACTAAAAATAATACATAGCAGTGGCAAAATTAGTAGTAATGAAAAGCTGTAATCCAGCCCAAAATGAATGATGGTGTTGTTGATATTACAAGGATATCATCAAGTTACCTTTAAACCCGACTGGTTTAAAGGTAACTTTAAACCGGTCACGTTTTGTAGTTTTATGGAGCATAAAAACGAACGCTGCTTCTCCAAAAGCTTAAAATTGCGTCGAAGATTCACTTTTATTCAGGACGGCTCTAACAAAGTCAAAGCTAAAAAAAAAATCCCAATCCACTCAAGTATAACTAAAAATGACTGAGGTTAGGATTTTAATATGACAAGTGTTGAAAAAGTTCAAAGGCTGTGATTACCACTGCTAGACGCTGTACAGTGATCGATGTTCGACCCATCAGTCACAGTGGGAGGCTGTTGTTGCGGCGCCATGCTAGCTTTTAGATGTATTCAAGCCTACAGAAATAACATCCTGACACAGCAGGACTAGGGATTACGCAGGACTGGCATAATTTGTACACAAACGCAAATTCACAAATGCTGTTTCTTTTAATGCTTTTCAGATATGCGTAAGCATAACTGTGTCCTATTGGATTTGTTGGATTGTAAAGGTTCTGTCAGACACAGGTCTGAACCAACGCTCTCTGGCTCTTCCTGTCCTTTTGACACACCAAAACTTAAACAACAGCTGTCAAAAAACAGAAAAAGTGTTGAGCAGAGAGTAAAAAATAAATCATCAGAGTGCATTCTCAGCTACATATTTGACCCGGTTTCTAGGTTGAGACTGTTCCCAGGTTGTGAAACATGACAATTTTGTAGCAAGATGCTTAAATGAGAATGGATTAATGCATAATTCACATCACTTTGGATTTACAAATTAATCAGGGAATCTGTTGACGGTGAAGCTTGCATTCTGCACAGAAGACAGATGCTGAAGATCAAAATCAGGCCAACTCAACTTTTGCAGCCTCTGTATTACGGCTCGTCCCTGTAGGGGGCAGCGTAGGGTGCTTACGGCGAGCATACAACACAAAGCAACATGCATAGAAAAAGACAAAACACTGTCGTTAGCAGGAACATGCTTACATACATTAGTGTGTTGGTGGAATTATTGTCTTTTGGGGACAAATATTAAAGGGTCTATCTTTGTGAACCTCCACTAGGAGGAGCTCTTGGTTGCCTGCCATGTCTTCCTGCTTGTAACTACAAAATATTAGACGAGCACTGTGCGGAAAACTTGCTCTACAGAGACGCTGCCGTTGCTGAAATGATGAAATTTGACCATGTGTTGCTTAAGTAAAGCTTTAGGTGTTCTTCTTTAGTTGGTTGGTTGACATGATCTCCACTTTGACATGATGCATCAAAATGAAAGCCACGTTTAATTACTATGAGGCTATTGCAAAATCAAGATCATTAAGAACATCAGTTTTCATATAATTCTTTTTTGTTTTTTAAAGAAAACCGATCCACGGCAATTGCTCTTTTATTGAATTATAAATTAACTTTGATTATGGCTAAATTCTGATAAGTTTCATCAGCTTGATAAAATAATTTTAAAAATTCACCTAAATAGAACTTGTCTGACGACATGAAGTAGGAAAAGAGAGTTTTGGACATCTGTCAGTCTGGACAGGGTTAGAAAACTGTTTCTAATACTTTGGGTCTCCAACAAACCACAAAAGATCGCAAAAGAACCCAGACCAACAAAGCAGGCATTGTTTGCCTCAATTAACTGGCATCAGGGCAAAAAAGGGCATCCGTGGAAAATCTTTAAGATGAAAACCACCGCAGAACCAAAAGGAACACACAGGCTTGTTTTTACTTGTTCCAAAAATAAAAACTGCTTTATGACAGAATGAAACTTTATGGAATTAGTGTGAAAGTGACAGGAAAAGAAATCGGAACGGTGAGAGAAGGTGTGAGTGCGACGGTCTGGGGCGGCGTTGCTGCTTACCCTGTTTCTCTTTGCCTGGTATGAAAATATAGTTGATGATCTGAAACATGTCAGTATGTCAACAAACACAATGAGAAATGTGCAAGGGGGCAAATATCTTTTGTAGTAATGTAAAACTTAGATGAGTTTCACTTTGAACGATATAGATCAGCCGTTTAATGCAAAAGCTTTCTTTATTTCTACAACATGGCTCCCTTCCTTTCCTGTTAGTCGGCCATTTTAGAAATCTGTTCTCCTCTTTCCTCTATTAGTCTCCTGACCAGTTTCTGTATAGGTTGGTGCTTTGTTCGTGATGAACAGAGGCTTAGAGGAAGAAAACACCAACCTCTCCTCTTTAACATCCACAATGTATAGCTTCCACCATTATTTCTAAACTCCTTGTCTTTAAATCCTGTCGCCTTTTGTCGTCCTCTCACTTTCTTTTTTTTTCCAATTTCTTTCTCCTCCAGCACACAACCCCTTTATAGCCCTCCTTGCCATGCTGCGATAATTAGTCAGCGCTAAAATAATACAGCCTCATGAAAACAACAAGAGCTGAGCAGAGGGGCTTAGCTCTGCTGGGAGGAAACAAGAGAGTCGGGGAGGGCTGGCGAGAAAGAGAAAAAGAGCGAGAATGAGAGAGTGCTGCGTGTCAGCCAATTTGAAATGGCTACCAGTGGATCATTGCTGAATGCGTGCGTGTTTGTGTGCAGGGAGACAGTTTGTCCCCATTTTTAATCAGGGGTCTCTGCTTGGTGTACGACTGAGTGAGTGGCTGTTTGTGGTTGTGGATGTTGTCTGCCTGTTGGCCCCCCATGGTTGTCACAGTGTCAACCTTCCAGGGATGGTGTGTTTAGGAAGCCGTTGGCATACATAAAACTAAAGTTACGCTACTAGGAGATTAGCTAAACAGCTACATTTTATAAGATAAGAGATAAGATATCCTCTTCTTCCCAATGTGATTTCAGTCAAATCCAACAGAAATGGTCAAGTTTATTTGTATAGGTCATTTCAGCAACAAGGCCTTTATAAAAACATCATACGGTCACCAGTGGTGAAACAAGCATCAAACATTACGTTTTGTTGAATGCAATTATGGAAATCATTAACACACATCAAACATGCTGATCAGTGTCATTCATTCATTCATCATTTACTACTAAAAGGCAGCTCTAAGCAGGAGGGGTTTTAGCCTTGATTCAAAAGAACTCAGCGTTATTTGGCCATTTTCTGGAAGTTAACTCCAGGTTTGTGGTGCACAGAAGCTGGATGCTGCTTCTCCACGATCATTTCTGATCGAATCACTGAAAACCTGTGAATATCCGTGTCGGTGGCCTTGAGTTTGGTCTGCATAAAAACGAGCCTGAATCCCTTGATTACTAATGTATTCATATAGCTGCATGTTATACATGCATTATTATCTTGACGTCTGGCCTAGATGTGTGTCTATGTGTGTTTATAATACTGGGGGTGGAAACAGCCCACATAGCGTGATAGTAATTTCTGTGGTTTCATTATTCTATGCTAATCACACCCAGCAGCTATTTCTCATTTACCTGTGGGCTCATCTGAGCCAAACTCCATCCCCTCTGTTACTGTTCAAACATTAAATTGCTTATTTTATTTGGCAGCAATTCTTTTTTCCTCCATCTTTTGCTATGCTGCTGCTAACAAGACGGTCTGACTTTGGTTGATGTTGAAAGGTCAACATCTCGTCGTATTTTTTATATGTATTTTAAGGTTCATGCAACAGTGGCTAATTGAAGCTAGTCTTGCTAGCAAGAGCTAGCTTGTAGTCTAGCTTTTGTTGGCAGCGAGTCAGCTGAAGAGCGATAGATAGCAACTGTTGGCTAGTTAGCTCTTGTTAACTTGCTAGCTCTAGGGCTAAATAGCCATAATTAACAATTATTAACTAGCTTGTTGGCTAGCTCTCCATAGTGAAACCAGGTGGTGATAGCAACATCATTGTGTAGGGATGCTTTTCCTCACCAAAAAGCGCTTCATAACTCTTGTTAGCTAGCCAACAAGAGCTAGCTAACAATTACAATTATTAGCTAGCTTGTTGGCTAGCTCTGGAGATGAATACGTCTCCATAGTGACCACCACCAGCACCATAGTGTAGGGACGCTCTTCCTCACCAAAAATAGAGAAGATAGTCAGAGTTGATGGAATGATGGACTAGAAAGTACAGGATAACATTCAGACACTTATTTACTCGAGACATTGTTCTTTTAGTGGAACAATTGCATCAGACATACAGAGTTAAATTGCGTTCAGAGCAGCTGGCTGCATATGCTTGTCACTCTAAAATTGACATCCATGTTTAGCTTTTCACAACTAGGCACTACTCCGTGTTCGTCTTTCACATGAAAACCCATTTAAGTACAGATTTTAGTTAGTCACAATAGTGATGTGAAGAAGTTCCAGTGGTACAAACACTCTTTCATGGCACATTGTAACAGATTCTCAGTGTCTCTAATAAAACGCGCTGTCTTCTTGTTTCATATTTCATCGGCTGTTGAATTCTTTTGATTGCTGTTGCGCAAAAAATCACACTTATCGCAGTTGAACGGGAGCTGTTTTTGGCAAATTAGAGTATACAGATTATTTCCAAAAAGGGATCAACAGAACAAAAGCACTTTTTATCAGAACAGGAAAAACGCAGGCGCCAGCTGAAATGTTATGACAACACAAAGACGGGGGGTGTGGGAGAAGCCATTTTTACTGTCCTGAAAGTCGGATTTGTGTCAAATCTTTCCAGTAGTTTACTATGTTGTGCTTTTGTTCTTTTACGTATTATGTCTACTGTCCTAACTTAGCTTTTTCTTTTTTTTTTTCTTTTGTATTTCACAGCTGGGACAACGTACATCTTTGGACGAGGCGGAGCCCTCATCACATACACCTGGCCACCCAATGACCGGCCGAGCACGCGGGCAGACCGGCTGGCAGTGGGCTTCAGCACGCAGCTGAAGGAAGCCATTCTGGTCAGGGTGGAGAGCGCCAAGGGACTGGGAGACTACCTGGAGCTGCACATAGTAAGACACCTTCTCCCCACCGCGTTGTTTTAGATTTCCTGTGAAACAACCGAGTCGTGTTCCAGTGAGTAAAACTGGACCCCTGGCTTCTCTAAGTGTGGCTGAGTTTCCTTTAAATGACATTTAGATTATTTTTTTTTTTTTGCCCATTTCTGCTTTCAAGGGCCTTTAAGAAGGATTAGGCTCTGAGTCCAGAAAATGGCTAATTACACACACTCATACACACACGTACTTCTTGTTATTTCTAGTCATCACCCTAATTTCTGTTTTACAGCTTTCATATGTTGGGCTTAAAGGTCATTAAAGCCCACCTCCATTGATGGATTGAAATGGCTATTAAAGGACAACAGGCATTTAAAAGACATTTAACGGGGCTCTAATTGTATTGTTGACCTCCATGCTTCTTCCATCTAATATTCTGTTCATTTTCATGGTGGGTTTTGTGTTAATTACCATCCAGGATTACTTGCTGCTGCCTCTGAACCGTTCAGAGGGAGTGTTTTACTCTGCCGGATGGTAAAAGGTGATGCCGCAGCAACAAGACGAGAGAAGACACCATCACTGTAATCTCCACTTATCTCCCCTCGGCCTTTCGTGTGCGCGCTCGCAGCGCCCTGGCAGCCTCGCCGACCCCAATTTGTTTGGTTCCTAGCCCGAGCGCCGAGAGCAACAGGAAGAGCGGTGACCCCCGGGGTCGCTCCTCATCCAGTGCTGGGTAAACTGAGAGCGACGGGGCGAGGGGTCGATGGGAGACGGGGAGGGACAGGTGCGGGAGCCGGCGCTGCCAAGTTGACCGAGCAGGTCAGGGCCAATTTAAAAGCTCTTAGCTTCAGTGATAAATACGGGTAATGATTGTAATGATGAAAGATTATAGCTGTAAATATAATGGACCCAACAAATAATGCATGGACTGGGGAGGGGGAAGCTAAGTGGCGATGCATCAAGGGTCAACTGTAGATGCGCTGAGCTGTAATGGGTCATTTCCTGTGATGTGAAGTCGTCTGTCTGCTGGTTTTAATATTTTAAAAGTCGTCTGGAGCACAAATGACTCGGTGAGACGTACAAGGGTCTGTGAGAAGAGGGGAAGGCATCAGCACAGAGAAGGATTTCACAGAAAAAATGAGACGGCTTCGTGTTAATAACGCAAAAATATATAATTACTATCTGTAGTTATCTCTTTGCTTACATTTCAAACGGAATAGCAAGTATTAAACCTACTGCTGCTGACTATTGTGGTTACAATGAGGGCTAGGACTTTGATATTGACTACTTAATTACATAGATTTTAATGCAATTAATTGCATTTTAAAAATTTTTTTTTTACATTCCAATGGTTCTGATCGGAACCTTTGAATTTGCGAGTTTCCGGTACTCCCGTAAATCTGATACCACTGGTTATAATTAGATTTTTCTTAAAATTTTGATACTTATCTTCCTTTTAATACAAACAGATGTGAGTTATAAGGTTTCTGTCTGCATGTACAGAAACCTTATACAGAGGTTTACCAGCTAGCATCTTTCAGATTCACATATAGTAATAAGACGAATGACTGATCTTATTTTCCACATCCAGTAAGAAAATAAATCAGATGAAGATGATTCCAATTAGAACTTTTTTTGTACCTCAAACCGGTCCAACTCATTTGGGATCTTGCTTTTTTCTGATGCAGACTTTCAGTCTTATATTTGTACTTTTACAGCACAGAGTTGCCTACAACATACCATAAGTATAATACAATTATGAAAATCTATGACATCTCAGTAGCTCTATAGAAGCTTGAAGTGCATCTTTCTTCCGTCTCTGTAGTTTCTGCTTTTGTGATGAGGAGTTTTGTCACCAGACTAAGACACATGCTCCAGAATATATTTTCTGTTTACCAATAAAAATAAAATATTATAGCAAAAGATATCTCAAGATCCACTTTTAAAGGTTGCAAGAAGGCTAAACTGTGGTAAATATAAAGGAAGGAATAAAGAATTAAGCACAATAGCATACTGTTTCATGTAAAGTACTTTGACTTGTCCCGTCACTGAACATGCCTCACAAATAGACTTTACCAAACTTGTTTCTTAAACTGGCATGTTTCTATGAAGTCAGTTTTATTTAAATAAAGTTGAATCCAACGTGTCAGCTAATGTGTCCAATGCCAGTCGGAAGCCAAGGAAAATAAATGTGCAGCATGACTGAACAACATCTGAGGTGATTGCTGATGTCTTCCCGTCACTGTATGGTGTTAGCACACTCTTCACAGTTCTGCTTTCTATAGGCGATCACACTTCCAGTTAATCAAACACCAACTGTTTCCTACTTTTCTACTTTTAATCTTCTACAATCAGCAAGGATGCAATTAGAAGACTTTCTTTTCCCCCTTCGTGAATGTATATGTGCTGGTCAACAGATGGAGTGGAGGAAGAGAACGTTGTCATGGATTAGATATTGCAAATGTCGCCCTTTGGCGTAAATGCTACGGAGTTCAGTCGACTCGTTTCACATCCGCCAAGACGTTCTCTGCTTCAGTCTCAACATATTGCTTTACGTATGCTCTTTTTTTTTTCTTTTATAAACTGACATCCCTCCAAGCTATTTTCAGAGTTCATCTATTGGCGCATTCTTCTAGTACATTGATGAAATTTGATTTAGGGTTTTGGCATAAAGTCCCGCTGTGGGGCAGAGGGATTGCTTGCTTTAGCGGTTTTTGTACTGCGTTGTCACAGGTCAGTTAAAAAACCACAATAATAACTCTCACAGGCCAGGTAAAATTGTAATGCAGGCCAGAAACTGTCTGAGGACCTTCAGCTTGACACGTTGAGGCTTGACAGTGAATCCCAAATTACTCCCAGTGGAAGCACTTTACATGGCAGCTCTGTGGGAATAAGGAGAGGAGAAGCTGGAGAGTTCCTTCTGAAGACATTCGATATTAAGAATGTTCTCAAAACACACTTAGAATCTGGAAATTTGATTTGGGAAATGTGTGAACTGTTGGAGCTGAAAAAGTTTGGGAGCCATGTAACAAAGACAGTCAACAGCCGGAGTGCTAATATCTTTTAGCACTCAGTATTTTGGTTGGTTCAGTGACAATGTAACTCGTTTGGAGAGCCAGAGTATATTTTTGAATAGTTTTTTTTTTTTTTTTGGGCTGTGTTACAGTTGATCTAGCCTTTTCACAGATTTACAGAATGTGACTTTTGCCAATTCACAGATTTTTTTTCTCTAAAATATTTGAGAGTGAAAAATTCAGCTTGGGAAGCTGAAATACCCGGTGCAGCTTGACACACTGTTTGCTGGCGTTTGCAAAGAAGCCAGTCCTGGAGCGCCATTTCTCTTCCTTGCTGCTGATTGGCTGATTGTGCTTCCATGCTGGTTGGCAGGAAGGAAGCACAAGGAAGGCCATGAATGTTAGCTTCTGTGGTTGAGTTAAAATCTGTTTTAATGCAATTTAAAGTATATTTGATGATGATAGCCTATCAAACTTAACTAACTTACGCAAGCTCCAAGTTTAAAACCAATAGCATTTGCTATTTGAATTGGTGAGCAGCCATTGTCATTTTATAAAATAAGGGCCTAAGTCATTTTTTAGACAAAAGATGATTTAGGTATTAAAATAAAAAGACTTAAGACATGTTTTCAGAAGGTGGCGACATGCAATACAAACTAAACAAATAATTCTCCACATTTTGAACATCCAAAGACAAACATTACAAGAGGTTATAATGTGACTGTGAAATATGTAATGGGAATAATATACTTAAAGTTCAAATAATTTTTCTTTTTATTAACTTGATATGCAAAACAGCCCTGTTAAAGTTTTGAGGCTGGTGAGAAACGTCTGACTTGCCAACCCTGATTTTATGACTTTTCCTGAGATTTACAAACTGTGCCAATGAAGTATAACATAACACACAAAAAAATAAAAAATTAAGAATATTGCCATAAATCATCTGCCAAGCTTAGGGTATGTGGAAAAACCTGAGCTTTTTTTGTGTCAAAACCAAAACCAAACCAAACCTGAGCAAAACCTTCCGTTAGTTTCTTCGTAGAAGAAAATAAAATCTAAAGCCAGCTGTTCTTAACCTGGGATCTTTACAAATTTATTTCATATATTTGTTAATCCATTTTTTAAGTCTTTGAGGAAACACAGTGCATCCTTCCTATCCGAGGGAAGGATTCCTCATTGTTTATTCCTGCCTGTTGCTCATCAACCCTCATCACTCATTCGTTTTCTTGTTCTTCTTCCAAGTGCATATTCTCTATCTAACTTCAGTGTTTTTCATTTACTCCCTCATTCCCTCTCGTCTGCCCCATTCATTCTCCCCCTCCTCGCTCACACACCAGCGCGCTCCGACACGGCGGGCCCGGCTCCTCCGCTCCCACCACAATTACATTTCATTTGCTGCCGTTCCCCCCGAGTCGCTCCCCTAAATGACTCCGTTCAGCCCGTGGTGGGTGTTTGGCTCCTGTTAATTATGCCTGTCTCTCTTTTTTTTTTTTTTTGAAAGGAGAAGCACAGGCAAATTAGACCTGAAAACCTGTGAGCCGTGGCTCCCATATCATCCCACCTGGTGGAGGGTTGGCCTCACGGACCCCATCGAACTACCGATGGGCTCTGTGTTCGCCGATGGTGGTCTCGAGGGCCCATATGTGGGGCCTTATTCGCATTCGCTTGCGTAAAAGGTGTTATAACACTTTTGTTCATTCGTCGATGGCTTTGTCCAATGTTTTCCATTGGGCTTAAGAGGTCATATTCACAATTTTTTAAAATAAAGATTCAATTATCTTAAGACAAGACGTCATATTTTTAGAATACCACTCATCTTTAAGTTGTTGGTAAAATCTTACTCTTACTCTTAAATTAGAGCTTCACAAACTGCTCTCTACCATTTCTTTCTTGTTACAGGAAATGAAACAGCATGGTGTGATGATGTCTCTGCCTGTCCAACTAGAAATACTGGCACCGGTGCAAACGGCTGATAATAGCACGCCACCGGGACGTGATGGAACATTACTCCTTATCTCGCCTTAGCCACCCGTCTCTTTATATACTCTTCCCCGTTTCTGTCCAGACCTCCCGCTCTTTCATGCCACTCGCTCCTTCGATTTCTGTCCGTTTACGTTACGGAGGGCGGGACATCACTCACTACACCTTTCTGACACGCTGTCATCGGGCCACCTAAAAAGCTGGCTGCGGAAGAGTCGGAGAAGCCGGAAAATGCTGACATCATCTGCTTTAAAATGTCAGACTTTGTCCTCGTAGGACCTTGACTGGTGGTAATTATTTACCGTTGTTGTGGGTATAAATGCGGCACAGTCGCATTGACATTTGGAGTTCTGGATGGAAAAAAAACAAAACAAAACTCCTGATACATTATCTGGAAAAGGCCAAAGGAATGGTTCGCTGCTGAGCAGACATAATCACATTAAAGGGACAGCTCAGAGTTTTTGTACAAATCTTTTGTGAGTGTTAAGAGTAACGGATCCCCGTAGCAGAAAGATGTCATATAAGTGACTTTCTTGATCTTAGCCATTTAAAACGATTCGAACTGGAAACAGTGTTAGCCACTGAATAGAAATAAGAACTGTTATTGAAACATCACAGTGCTTCTCATTGAGGTGACTGCTATCTTGCGAGCTCTACCCCGTTGCTCTGTCCAGTGAAGTTGGAACAAAATGCTCCGACTACTCTTGGATCATCTGTTTGGCAGCATTTTGGGTTCCCAGTGGAAACGATAAGCGGCAACAGAGTGAAGGACAAAGACACAAACAACATGTAAGCACAGAAAGCTGTCAGTGAAAGAGGTAGAAAGCGTCTCTAGAACAACCTGGACTTCTAGGGCAGTCTAGGTGAACTGCATAGCAAGTTTCAGATGTTTCCCTGCTTCAGCTCAGTTGGCTTCCATTGATGGCTGATTGACATGCTTTTGCTGAGCCGGTAATTGTTTGAATCATGTATGTTAAAGCAAAGGAAATATCTAAGACATGCATTGTAGCGTACCTTGAGGACAAGGGTTGAGAAACACTGGTCCAGGGATATGATGAGCTACATGATAATCACAGCCCACCCTTTGTTTAGTTTGTAACATAAATTTGATCCTTAGCATAATATCAAACTCTCGTCCCATCTCTTGTTCTTATGAACTCGGTATCATGTCTCGCCTTGTGAGTTGTATGTCATGTTACACACCTAGCATGGAACACATCCTGTGATACAGGCTTGCTTCTATTCCCAAACATCGCCTTGGCCACAACATGAAAATATATTTTCTGAGGCTGCCAGAGGCCCAACCTGCCTGGATTATATCCACTCTATTATGAGTCAGTGATGGCCTGTCATGGTTTAGTTCTTTTAACCTTAAAAAACAATGATGTCTGCTGAACATGTAGATGATTAATATGCTATATAGATCGTTTTACCCTATGGTTGACATTTTCCTACAATCCTTTGAGCATTTCTCCATATTCCTACAAACTCACTGGAATATGATGTCCTTCTACAATAAGAAAAATATTATTCATAATAACTTCACAGAATCTCCTTTAGCTCTTTTACTTGCTTTTCAATGTCACACTATCAGATTTCTCATGTGTCTTTAAGTATTCTCTGCCAACCAAGACTGTGAATCAAACAAAATGAATATGAACTTACTGTTTGGTTAAGAAATTTGCTTTATTCTGTCTCTCTCTCTGTCCCTCTCTGTCTCTCTTTCTGTCTCAAGCTAATGAACCACAGAAACTAGATAACTCAAAGCTCCATGGTAGCCAGTGGAAGTGATTGACAGCCTTTGATGAAGAGAAATCCGTCAGGTTGATATAGAACAGAAGAGCCAGAATTGTTTGAAACCGACCTCAAAGTCGTCTTCACTTAATGAACCTTTTTAAGGTGCCATCAAATTTGCCTAAAACTGGATTTCATTTCAGTCTGCTACATAGCTCTTTCACCGATCTACCTCTGTAGTCCAACATTTATCTCTTCAGTTAATGTTTTTGTACTGCAGTTCTTTCATTTTTATTTTCATTTTGGCAGCTCTAGCAATTTGAGTAAATTTTACGAGTACATGCTTTTTTTTGTTTGTTTTGGATCATTTGACCTAATATAGTTATTCTCTTGGAAGACGAAGAAACATTTTCCCAATTAGTCTTAGACTTGTTATTTAAAACTTTGACTTCTTGCAGAGAGAAAATAACCACCACAACTATTAGTCATTATTACAGCAGAAATAGTTTTTGAAAGGGGATTTTGTCTTTTTCACAATTTTATAGTTAAGAAATCCTCACAGTATCAGGGAATTACCTGTGTCAAAGTTAAAATAATCATTTGGCCATTTCAGGACGACTTTTTTTTTTTTTATTGCCAACCTGCATGACATTTTCACCATCAAGGCCTGGGGTGTTACATCCACAGAATGAAGGATACTGACAGATATGAAAGCAGGCTGATAGATAAATCTCCCATCTGAGGCAGCTGGGAAAGGTAGATGTCCTTGGAAGACCTTGGAAGCAAGACATCTGAGCCACCCAACATTACATTACACACACACAAAGAATGTCACTTATTTATGACATTCTTTAGTTTTGTTTTTAGCAAAACTATTCCCTGAAAGGGTTTGTAAGGCAGGTTAAGGGTTAATAACTGAATTTCAACTTTAATATGCAACAAAAACAGTTTTTAATGGAAATTTGCATCAATACAGAAACATGTCACCTCTAAAGACATCTAACAACATCCCAGCCTGCACAGCACTTTACATTTTGAAACCAAAATCTCCTGATGCTCCAGGACTTTCTCAGTAAAAGACTTCAACCCATAGAAAAAAAGCATTTTATCATGCTTGTAATCATAACTTTTAAGATTTTGCTATTTGATTTGCCTCATGTCATTTAAAGATGTTCTGTCATTCTTGGCATTTTTAAGTAAGAATGAATCCAAATTTAGCGGTATATTGATGAATGAGTTGCATTATCAAAGTAGTGTAGACTGTTTAATACTTGTGAATTATACTGAAACTGTTACACAACAGGAGAACTTAACAGGATGTACGTTACCTAGTAATAAAAACTCAAAAAACTTAAACTCATAGATCCGCCGTCCTCATTAAATTAGCAACAGTTTTTAATACAAGTGTTCAAAGCAAAACTTCTTTTTTGTACTTTTAAAGACCCCTACTGCCCAACCCTAACCTCATTATTCAGAAACACAAGAGTAAGCACTTACACAACTGAGTCCTTCCTAAATCCTTCGTTGAAATGAGTGCCTTGGTTGTAGCTTTAAAGTCCAGCAAAATAGCACAACAACTAAGTCATTAATATTAACTTACTCAGTAATGGATGCTTATATGTTGCTCTGTTTTGCCAAGTACAACATTTTTGTCCCTGGAGCATTTTGTGTAGAGTATATTCTGGTTTCTGCATCTTTAGCTTTTCTCTTCCGTCTTCATTTAAAATCAAGTCATGCTGCTGTTGATGTTTTCATAAAAAAACAGAGCCAGCCATATCTCTGAAAATTGCTGATACTAACATGAGAGTTCACACTCTGTTTTAGTATAACAGACTACTTGGATCCTACTGTATATCATATCATATTTTAAACTATCTCCAATTTATTACGTCAGTCAAAACTCACTGGAAAAGTTGACTGCCTGACTCAGGAACTTTGTTTTACACTACATGAGATTTGTTCTACATTGAGATCTCCATTAAAAGCATATATAAAGGAAAAGAAAAGCGACACTTCCAGTAGAAAAATCTGTGAGGGTTGTCCTGCAGAATCGCACATTTACGCTGTATGAGTACGAAAGGAGTCGTTACGCGCCAGCTTTGGGCTTCTACTACACCAACACCGGCAATTTGAAAACTGGGCATGCGGGAAAAGTTGTCTCTGATTTCAATCTGGATGCAATACCTGCAGCAATGTTTTTCTAGCATCACGCTCCACTGTCCCTGCTATGTAGCATGGCTGTCAGCAAACAGAGAGGTAAACACAGGCACCGAGCTAAACCCTGGCTGAGAAGCTGTCTGTTCTGCCGCCTGCTCAGCAGAAAAGGGTTTGGTAAACGCAGAGTGGAGAAAAAAAGTTTGTTCATTAGAACTGAGCATCCGATGACATCCCGTGATTTAGACATTAGGTGTCATCTAAAACTGTTTGTAAGTTGAGTAATGAGGGTCTTAAATCCAAGAAAGACTTGTTATAGATGTGTGAGATTAATTAAAACAGGAGCAAATGCTTCAGCTACTACTTTCGCAGGGTCCTCATAACCCAACCAAATGCCTCGACAGATGGCCAAAGAAAGCTGGAGGTTTTTTATGCACCTTTCATTACCCGCTTGATCTCTTTTTTGTTTTCTGTTTTTTACTGTGACTGTTTTAGTGGTTTCTGTATGTATTTATTGCTGTTCTCACTTTGTTCTCAGCTAGCAAGTTGTTGCACTAAGTGCTCTGTGGGAAGCGTCTCATCTGCAGTTATGGGCTGGTGCGTAGAGCGCAGCGGGCCTCCCCCCTGGTTCCTCCATCACTGGCTGTCCCGTTCCAGACTCGCAGCATTAAATAAAGGCTGCCTCTGATTACTCGTTAGGGAGCCGTGTTTCAACAGAACTGTCATCTGAGTCGGGACAGGGAGCGGGAGCCTGAGGAGGGGGGCAGACAGCAGCACAGACATGGCTATATTTCCCTCTCCTGGTCACACCCTGACTGAGATGAGAGCTATTCAATGTTTCTGCTAAGTCTTTAGCCTGATAAAAGCCCCTTCTCCTACGCTTTGCTTCGTGCACAGGGTCTGGACTCTCAGCTATGGAGAAATGATTGCTTCCTGGAAGCGTGAACTCTGTTGAAGTTTTAAATGTTACCCAATTGCTAACGTTTGCTCATGACACATGTATTGCACCAGTTCAACTCTATGAAGCTAATTGGAAATTGTCTGCACTGTAAATAACCATCCTCCACTGCGAAGGGAGACATGCCGATTCGAACGAGGTGGCTGTTCATCCATCCATCCATTTTCTTAACACCCTTGTCCCTAGGTGTTAAAAAACTAGGGACAAGGGGAATAGGGGGGACTAGGGGTCGGCATCCCTCCTCAGGGGTGCCGGTGCCTATCTCCAGCGAGACATTTTGGGCGAGAGACGGGGTACACCCTGGACAGGTCGCCAGTCTGTCATGTTCATTCAATATTTGGAGGTGTGACCAACACGGACTGTGCAGCTTCGCTCATTCCTCTGCTGCCATTGATAAAACCACAGGCAGACAAAACAACGCGTAAAATCAAAGTCATCGATCACAACTTGTCCTTCTGCTTGCTGATTGGTCCGGCAGAAATTTTACTGGAGTAACCCATGCGATCTGATGGAAAACCGAGTCTGATGACGTATGCAGCGATTAGAACACATTAAAGTCAAAGGGGCTTTGCAGACCGCCAGTGATTCGCTGCGACTGCCTCTCCAACTTTCCGACGAAGATAGACTAGAGGTCTATCTGGTCTATCTTGGTCAGTCAGTTTGCTGTTTTTCTTTTTTTTCACAGCAAATTGACCGAAATGTAAGACAGGAAGATAGTCAGAAGAACTTGTTTAACTTTTCCTTGTTGTTGTCCTGCTTGTTTCATACTATTTCTAATACAAAATGGTCTGGTTTTTGCCTGCACAGAAATGCTTTTTCTCTCACTACCACCCGCCAAAGTTTTCAGTCGGAGTTCAATGGCTATGATGTGCCGATCAGCTAACGTTACCTTAAGGGCGTTAGACAGCAGCTGTTTCATTATGAGTTGAGAAATCAGATCTGACATGTACCACCAGCCTGGGATGAGTTGATCTGCGGAGAGGAGAGGGTGGAGAGATGCTTGTGTCAGATACAGGAAGACGGTGATGGAGATAAAACTGTAAGAGAGGCTTTTATCCTCTTCTGCCGCCTTAAGTAGCATGCTGATGTGCAGAAGAACAGTCAGTCTTCGGCATGCTCAGCTGTCATTAACACTGTGTCAGTCAGAGCTCTCGTGTTGTGGCCACGTGTCTACTATCCTCAGTATTTACTTGGTAGAACCACCATTTGTCGCAATTTCAGCTGCAAGTCTTTTTGAGTAGCTATGGACATGTAGAGCTTTAAAATATTTTTTTGCTCATTCCTAATCGCGTAACAGCCAAAGCTGAAAATTGGATTATTGTCTTTGAACAAAAAAAAAGTCTTTCCACACATTCTTTAGATTTAGGTCTGAATTTTGTATGTTTTGATCCAAATTGCTTCATTGTGGCTCTTGTATGTTTCGGCTGGTCCTACTCGAAGTTGAAACTGACGTAGTCTAAAGCATTTTCTTTACGGATAACCATCTATTTGTCTACATCTGCCTTCCTATCAAATCTGACCGGCGTCCTTGACTTTGCTCAAGAAAAGACACACATCATGATGATGCCGTCACCATGTTTCAGAGTGCAGATGGTGTGTTTGATGGGAACAGACTTTCTTTCACCTGTTCACTGTGGTTCCTACTAGAGGTGCAGAGAAAAATCGATTCAGTAAAGAATCGCAATTCCTTTGTGTTGGAAATTCGGAATCGATTCAAAATGCTCAAAGGTCAATTTTAAAATTCTTTTAAGTTGTACGTCTTTGCCGCTCCTATTTGCGAGTGTACTGCATTTCTTATTACATAAGAAATGCACTTCTTATGCAAACTAAATCACCATATGTATTTTTGAATAATTCTTTCATATTTTCTATTGAAGAAAAAGTCAGGCAGTTAAGCTAACCTATTGCTGATAATTTCAGTTACAGAATTTTACCTATAATTTTACTGAAAGGAAAACCTATTTTCCTTTCAGTATAAACTAATTTGATTCAGTAAAACAATTTGATGCGGTTTGGAACCTTACAGACTTGCTGTAAAGAAATCTTCACACTCTTCTCCTCTTGTCATTTGCATAATTTAAACCAAATCTCTGGACTGTTTAAGTAGAACAATTGGTTTCGAATCGAATCGTGACCATGAAAATCGGAATCGAATCGCTAGGGACTGAAAGATTCTTTACCTGCGACATAGTTTGGGGCAAACTTCAAGAGGTCTGAATATAAACTCCCCCTACAACCTTCAGGTTTTATTTGGTCTACATAAGTTTACGGTTTTAAACCATAAACTTTAAATACATTAAAGTTTATGGTTGTAACTTTTAAATGTGAACATATTTAAGGGGTATAGATGCTTTTACAAAGCCCTATCTATGCGGTTACAAGGTACAGCGGTTACTCCTACTGTTTCTCTTGTACGTTTAGTTATTCCCTTATTTATAACTCCCTTCCCTCCCCCATACTTTCTTACTTAAATGGGTGTCACTTCCGCAGCCAGCTCTCCTTCATCTTGTCAGGGAGGAAAAAGGCAAACATGCAGGGAGGGATGGAACAGAGAATAGGGCCGGAACAGAGGGAGAGAGAGAGAGAAAGAGATACAGAGACGCACGGCTTTGATGAATGCAGCTGCCTCTCAAAGGGGAGAGTGGGCTGCCGTTTGTAATGAGATCGGGTCCTGGTGGGTTTGGCAGGGTCTCTTTCCTCGGCCGGTGGGAGCCTGGCAGCGTATCGATTAATCCTTCCCTTTCGCATCACTAATTAATTGCCCCTGCAAGTAGGGGAGACGCAGGCTGATAGTTGGTGGTGGGCAAGAGGCATACTCAGGTTTTAGAGGTTTCATGTTAGGTGGCTTACTTTGGATAGAATAATCTTACCCTTGGATTGGCAGACTACCCCCGAAATCAACCCTTCCACACCTTTAAACCCCCTTGACTGATGATGGTGGTGGAGAGCAGCACAAAGCACAATTATAATTGCTCCCTGGGAGACTTGATTTTATAGTACACAGCCTAACGTGTGATGACCACTTCAAAGCAGTGAATTGGCTCGTACCTGTCAGCTGTCTGAGGGGGGTAGGCGGTTTTGTGGAAAACCCTCAGCACCATCAGGAAGTGATGCAACAACCTGCACTTCACAGTGTGGCTTTGTTGATTGGACTGACCTCGTTGTTTGTCTTGTCAGTGCTGCAGCAGCAGAATAAGGGAATGCGTGCTTCCGCACGGGATCTGCTACTGATAGGGAGGAGAGCTCAGCACCACAGAACCGGAGCGGGTCAAGTAGATAATCTACTGAGAACAGTAATGACCTAAACTATTGACTCAGGTGTGTTGTGGAGCAAAATCTTTCTAGATTATTGTCAAAGGAACATCTGTCTCGTTCAACTCTCTCTAGCTGTTTAGTCGTTCAGGCTAATTTTAGAGTCCTAGATATCAAAATGTGTTTTGTTTTTATCTTGACTTCTTGGGTTTTAATTCAGTTAATTTTTTTTAAAAAGACTTTTGTTTTCCTAAAGGGAACTTAGATGTTTTCATAACTCATAATTTCCAAGTATGTATGATGATGCGGACAAGAAGCATTTCCAGTAGTGGTCAGTCTTACAAATCTGAAGAAACCTCTGGACAGAGACATAAAACTACTTGCAGACTGCTCAAAGCAAAACTGGTATAATGTTGAATACTTTCCAAAGTTTCCTGTCCCCACTTTTACCTCATACTGATTCAGAAACATACATACAGAAGTTAAAAATATGTCAGTGACGAGCTTTGTTGAACGTCAACAGTTCGTCTGGAATGGTTTATTAGTGTGAATACAGACTAAATTGCAGTCTGAGTGACGCTGGTATATTATGTTCCTATTTCTGTTTCTTCAAACAATCATTGGAAGTTTCTGAAAACAGTTTCTTTTCACTTCTTTATACTTCATTGGGGTTTTAATCTGTTGAAATCCACTGGGAACCCTGAGCATGGTCATCTGCTAGCACAGAGGCCATAGACATGTAATCGTTCACTTAGCAAGGTACCTTCCATTATCTTTAGTGATTTTAGGTCGCTGTACTGTGGCCTTTGCTATCTGTGTGTCCTGTAAGAGGAAAGGAGTGGATGAGTTTTTCTGATCAATATTATGTTAAGTTCCAAGAGAAGATCTGTTGTGTGGTTTTAGACCTGCCTGTTTAGTCTGTTTGCACTATCTTCATAGTGTTTAATGCAAATAGAAAGTATGTGTTTATTAGTTAGGAACAATTGTCTCTCTAGTTTGTCATTTTATCTAAGATGCGTTTTCCACTTATTTCGAAGCTTCATCCCAATAGGACTGACAAACACAGCGGTAGTTCACAATACGTTCCAATAAATCTGCCTGAAACAAAGAGACAGAAAATGTGCTCACCGCATGACCACGTCTTCCAAGAGCTCAGCCAGAAAGAGAGACCGTATGCACACGAGAAAAAAAAAAGATTAAAAGAGAAGGAGAGGGCAGGAAGGCAGCTAAAAGCATGAAACAAGATGGTGAAAAAAAAAAATAAAAAGTACGAGTACATTTATCCATTCTACTTTGTCTTTAGTAGCAGCCCCGAGGATGGAGCCACTGTGCGGTCCTCTCCAAATGTCACTGCTGTACATCCAGCCCTCAGCTCCCTCTGGATGCACTTTAGCTAGGCCAGCCTCCACTCACTGCAGTGAGCAATGGGCCTTAGAGGACAAGCCATTTATTCAGTCCAACTCTGACTTCTCTGAACACAATTGCAGCCCGACACTCGTCAAGAGGAATGATGCATCTGTGTGCATTCTGATTCACTGACACTGACCGATTGTAATTCACCTCTTTTTTCTGTTAAAGTTTATTTTTAATGTGACAAAGGCAACTTTTTCATACTCATGAAATAATTAGCAAGTTTCTCAACTCGGCTGTTTGGGTCATGGGGGGAATGGTGCCCGTTTCCATCGGTCATTGGGCGAGAGGTCGGCAAGAAACACACAGTACAGATAGCAGTCCATGCTAACACTCAGTTCCAGTTCACAGAACAGTCATGTTTGTGGACAGTCTGAGTACCTGGGGAGAACAGGCAACCTCCATACAGAAAAACCTCAAGCCTGAATTTGAGGAATTTGAACCTACAATGTTATTTCTATGAGGCAACAATTCTACCAAATTTGCCATCATTCAGTCCACCATAAAGCCACTGTAAAGTCAAATGAACACCACCATGCCCCAAGGCCACAACCCATTATTCAAGATTATTAACACAGGATCAAACACCGACGATCAGAACGGCAACTCCCCAAAAACAATTAACCTATTCTTATGCACACAACACACACCCACACTTTCCATCAGGATCAATGCCATGTCGACAGACATACTGGACAGCAACACAATACACCCAAATTGCCGGAACCCACAGAAAGTACCTAGTAACCCACAGACCACAACCAGCTCAAATCAACCCAAAGAGGTGAGTTGAATATCAAAATGAACTCACTGTTCTCCAATACTGTCACCAGTTCCCAGGCCTTAATTCAACAGAGAACCTTGGGGCTGTGTGTGACTGAGATCTACAACCAGCAGATGAAATTATGCCCCAAAAAAAGTAGAGTGATTGGGGTGATGGTGGAAATCGGCTCAATCAATTCTTGCAGCTCTGTTGTTGTGTCCATGGGCGAGACACTTCGCCCACCTTCCCTTGGTGAGAAGGCCAGTGGCGCAGTATGGCAGCCTTACTTCTGTCAGACTGGCAGACAGAATTCAGGAGCTTGCCATCACCAATGTGTCAATGGAAATGTCTGATTTCATTGTGAAGCGTCTTTGAGAGTCCTGAAAAGCGTTGTGCAAGTCTGAAGTCATTTAATTTCATTAATACTGAAGACAAAAGGCAGACCAACCTAATACTAGCAAGGTGTACTTAATGTGGTCGGTGAGTGTGTTATAAGTCATGTTTCATTTTCCCCACTAATTTCTCTGCGGACTCGCCGTGTTGATAATCATTCACAGCAAAACAAAAAACTGAAATGTGGCTAAGGACAGAGGGAATAATAAAATATGGACTGACAACGGAGAGCAAAAGAAAAAAAAAAGAAGCGAATGTCTTGTGGGTAGAGCGAGGCGGAAATGATGTTTACATCTGCTCATCCATGCATAACGTTCTCGACTATGCTTCCAAGCCCTCGGTGATGTACTCCAGGCACCATTGATGAATGCATCTTTTCTCACTCGCCACTCTCGACATTGAGAGTCCATCAGCCTTCCTTCAGCTCGTACACCGCGAAGAACAGCTTCATAATTCAGCGCTTTTGTTGTGCTGAACTGAATGCCATTAGGAATGAACGTCTGAAGCCGTCAGCATGAATTTGGTCAGAAGAGTGAAGGCTATTAAAACACAACTGGTGTAGAGAAAAGATAAGAACATGACTGTTTGTTTTTTTTTAAAATTGAAATTCCCTCCTCACAGCTAAAAGAGCTCTCATCAAGCGTCGGTAAAATCACTTTCTCGCAACATCCGTCTGAGAAAGAAAGGAGGATGTCAGTGGTATAAAAAAACATTTTGGTTATGGCCTGATGTTTATGTAAGTTTCTTACCTTGGTTGTATGACATTAAATCGGCATTACGCCATCACTAAACAAGGAGCGTTTTTATTCAAACTCCATCTTGCTTTTAATAGCATACAGCCATAGAATGCTATCACAGCGTCCCATGTTCACGTAAAATTTACTAAATTAATTTCTGTGAGTTTAATGATGATTGCTTTCTCTGGATTGGTTGCTAGGGTTGAGTGAGGTTCTGCTTTATTTATGTAAATTAGCTGCAGTAGGTCTCTTTGTGTCTGTGTTAAGTTTAAATCCGGAGTAGTTGGTCGTGAATGGTGAGTTTGAGAATTCCAATTTTCCACCGCATACAAGCAGCAGATTAAGTAGCATACACAGCACAATGCTATCCGCCATTGTTTCTGTTCTTTGCTCACACCTGCGTGGTGGTACGTTCTGCACATGTGGGATTTTAAACCTTCAGAGTACTTCACACTTCTTCAGGGGCTATTACCGAAAACTTCCACCCTAAAATCCGGTTAAAATCTGTTGCAGTGCGGCTAGATCACAACAGAAAAGCAATGTTTTCACTGAAACCTGGCTCATTGCAAACGGGGCCTCATCAAAATTATGTTTTTAAGCCTTTATTTTTGCTATTTGTGATAATTTTCCACTTACAGCTCATAGAAATGTGACATTTAAAAGTAGAATATTACATTAGACCAATAAAAAAACATTTTAATACTGAAATGTGGGCTTAATTTAAGGGGCAGTATTATGTAAAATCAACTTTTTTGAGCTTTACATCAAGTCATAATGTTATTCCCTCATCAAAAACATACCTGGTGTGTTGCTATGATTCTTTCATGCATGCTTGAGAAATCCTTTAATCTCCATAGCAACCATTCAGCCTTGCAAAACGCCTGGTTGAGCCTTGGAGGCAAAGCTCCTTCTGCGAGCTGCAGATTCCAAGCTTCTGCCTCACAGAGAAGTAACCCCCATGTATCCCCCCTTCAGCTCCCGCAGACTAGCCAGCAGCAATTAGCACCTTGAGGAATTCTGCATCTGCTAAGTTCGTTATATGAGCTGCTTCTCAGTGCAACGCTGGTAAAAACATTGTTGAGATGACTTCCAGAAGGTGGAGTTTTTAAAGAGACAGAGGCCCAATTTCAAGGTGTTAAATCTGGAAATAAAATTTCTTTTAAGTTATATTTGATGTGGGTAGCATTTTTATAACTGAAGGTGGCATACTTGGTTATGCTATTAAATGGCAATATGTGCCTGGAAAGCACATAACACTCCCCCTTTAAAAGAATGTTAAATAACTGCCTTTCACAAGGTTGTTTTGAGCTTCACCAGAAGATATAATCTAGTTTATTGAACATGACAGCAGTAAGCCAAGATGCCAGGAATGTTATCTGCTACAGGTGATATTTTATTAGTTATATTCTAACAGATTCACTGTCAATTTAAGATACTTTTTTGCTATTCCAAAATCAAAACTCAGTCTCACTCATATAAACTGTTAAAAAAAAAAAAAAAGCGTGGTTCCAAATGGAACAATGTTTAAAGCACCAAAATGGAAATATCCTGTGATCTTTCTTCCTGTACCCTGTCGCAGCCTTCTCTCTTTTCAATTTCCTTCCCTTTATGGGCAGAGAAGTAATTCACTCGTTATCCATCCTCACTGATATGGGTGATTGAGGTCTTCGCTCCCCGAGCAGCGAGAGAAGTCGACTGTCCGGCCGCCCTCTCTTATTCCCAAAGAGATGAAATCCTGTTGTCAGGCCGGCGATAACCGAAGCACGCCGGGCCCCTGAGGTCTGAGCAGACCTGATGGAGGGGGCCGTCTCTGCGGAGGCTCCCCGCTAAATCTTTCATCACTTAGCTGATAAGGTGCAAATAGGATTCACTGGTTGCAGCTGCCGTGATGCTTTGGTAACGCTCGCTGTAAGGAGCGTTCTTCAGCACAGTTTAAACAGATGACGGTGCGGACCGAGGGTGGGACGTAAAGAAGACGGGACGTCTCGTTCTAAGATGAAACTCTGTCGTGAGGACGCCTGCACTTTGGCTTCTTCTCTAATCCGTACCGGATATATACGGGCTCATGGTAAAGAATGAGGGTTCAGTTGTCAGAATGCAGTGCATCTGCGTTGCCGCTTCCCCATAAATCTTTAAAAAGCTTTCCATTCCCACCCTAACACCCTTTCATGCCCCGTTTTCCCTCAATAGGCTGCTAGGCCTGTCAGTTTGCCGCGCAGTTTATATTCATCGACCAAAGTCTCTCCGGGGTCTTTTGTGTCTGATTTGTGTCTCCGAAATTGGCTCTGAATGTGATCAGAGATGGAACAGAGAAAGGGGGAGAAAAACAAAAAAATCTGCCTTATTCACTTTGATTTGCTGCGGCAGCCACTCAACGCCTCACTCCTCCTCCTGAGATGAGGGTCAGTTTGGATTATGATACACAAACAGCTAAAGCAACACGTATCATCCTTTAACAAAGGCTCTTGTTTACTTAAGCTCCCAATCTCTGAGCACATCAACAAACCAAAGGGAGGGGGACGGATCTTTTCTTTCGGCGTGCGTTTATGAGATGCAAAACAAAAACAAACAAAAGGAATAAAAATCTGTGTCACGCTGTGAATATTCAGTCATAAATCACAACACATCTCTTGTCTCTATTTGTCTCCCCGAGCTGGGGCGCCGTACACGTTCTATTCCTGCAGCCACGAGGGAGCAACCTCTTGTGAGTGAGTGAAGGATTGGTGTCATTGAATTTTTTTTTTTTTCTATTTTTTTTTTCCCCCTGCACACTCTAGGAGGAGAAGGAAGTTCATCATTTATTTACCAGCTGGCGCTATCAGGATTTCTGCACGGCGCCGCTTCGTAGGTTCATCTGGTTGGGAATGGGACAATCAAGACACAACAATCAGCGGCCCCTCGAGTGTAAATTACAAGCTGCTTGGCTTGGAGGGAAAGGATGGAAAAGCAGAAAGAGATGATAATAAACTGCAAATAAATCATGAGCTCTCATTTCGTCAAGCAGCACCAGACGCCTCTGTTTGTCGCAAACTTCCTTAGGAAAATCCAACTTGGACGACTAAAGTTTTTAGTTGTTTATTCTCTCTCTCTCTCTGAGTCAGTGCTTGTATGTCCACTGACTCAGGCCCCAGAATTATATGCTAATTAAAAGCCTTTATATCTAAGGCTGTGGGACTGTTGGTGCAAACAAGCAGAAGGAAAATGTCAAAACTTTTATTGAAAAGATGAGGCCAACTGTGCAAAGACAAAAACTGCATAGCAAATTAGAAAAAATAAATACATAAAAATGTACTTATTGCAGTCTCATGGTAATCCAAAGAACCTGGTTGTCTGCTAAATAGTGCTGCTGTATCTCTAGGATATTGCTGACAGAATGTTGGCAGGTTTAACCCAGAGTATTTCCATTTGAAACTTATTTTTGGTTAACTTTCATTTATTTCTAGGTTGCATTATGAATTTAAGATATATTCCACTGTAATATGCACCACTATTCTCTGTTTCAGAACGCGACCATCATCACCAGACAGTGATGATGCCACATGCACATCCTAGCACTCGCTACATTGCCACCGTCTTTGAAACTCACGTGATGTAAGCAAAACAGGGAGTAATAGCAAGTAACATCTTAATTATTTCTGATAACTGTACACATTTTGTGTGGATGTAGAATTCTACACTGCTCTGCATGTGCCTCCAGTAAACCTAGAACAATGCTGTAGAGAGCAATGCTTGTTTCAAGTTCCTCAGGACGTGATGTCTCTGTTGGATTTCAATGTGCCAGTGTTGTTCTTTAACCATGTAAAGTCATTAGAGATCTGGACTCTCAAGGTTTGGGTTAGGATTATTCACTAGCACTGACTCTACACAGTTCAAGTGGGTTTCCACTACAATTGAGCAACAGCTATGATTGACAAAAAGCCATAGAGATGTTGAACATTCTGTTCAGTCTGTGGCTTTTTGTCAATCTCAATTAAATCCAGAGTAAAAGGAGTCTTGTCAAGTCTGCTCTCGCCAACAGTTGATTCTGACTGCCTTTTGTAGGTTCTGGTCAGCGGATCTTGTAACAGCAGGTGTGTCACTGTTTGTGGGTGTTTCCCAACAAAGAGAAAAGAGGCTTGATTGAACTATAGGTGTGAATTCTTGATTGTTATGCAGCAAGTATTCTGTGGAGCTCAACACAGATGGTCTTTCCACTTGAGTATTGTTAAGAAAAAGGGGGGCTATGTTTCATGTTAAAGAGGACAGCTTTGACCCAGATAAGTTCTAGGCTGGGAAAGGAACATGTAGTCTCTAGCATCAATCTCCTGCTGTTACATGACACTGTAGAGGTCTATGTGTTGAGGAGAACATTATAAAAATTTCCATTCTATTAGTGAAATAGGCTCTGATAAGGGATGTGGTACCATGTAACCGTTACTAGAGGAAAACTCTTATGACCAAGCAGGCAGAGTGAAGCCACACTGGGTAGGTGCGAGTGGAAAAGGGCCACAGGAGACTTGATGCAATTCCCTCTCTAAACAAAATGGTTGCTAATGTTGAGGGCTGTTTGTTCTGGAAGTTGTTGTGCGTTCCATTGACAAAAAGCTTTGAAAATATTCAGTCAGAATGTATCAGAAGTAAAGAAACAAAACAAGGAGCAGCTCAACGTCTCCACACTTACTTGATACTTAACAAGGCAAAGGCTAGGCAAAAAGTCACTCACATGTCAAAGAGGCAACCAACCCAGACTATTATACAGTGCACTTTGTACACATGGATCTTTCCTACTTAATGGAGGCTAAAGCAGTAACTGTTATGCTGTTCATTTCTGAGCCAATCAAAGACAAGAAAGAAAAAAAGGCGCCTGCTAGTTGGACACTTTCCCAGAGCAATTATCTGAGTCCACATGCCTGTTTGATTAATACACAGATGAAAATTAGCTTCTCCCAGTCATTCTGCTGAGTCGAACCTCCTGACATGGCGACGAGGTTGGAATGTCAGCATACCTCGCTAATGACTCATCCAACATGACGTATGCGTGGTGTAACATGAAGAGAGAAGCCATCTGGGTCTGTATGACTGACATTAGACCTTCCGCAGGTAGAGCTGTAGCAAATAGACAAGCAGACGGGACTTCATTCTGTTGACGAATGAAGTCCTCTGCAGTCTGGTGTAGTTCACTTGCTCACAGGTTTACATTACCATGCAGTCGTTGCTCAGTCGGCCGAGGCGCAACGCATACATACGTGACAAATAGGGCAAAGTTATCAAAGCTGGCAGGCTCAATAATTAGAGAAAAGGCGAGTAGTCAAGCCCAAGGAGACCATTTCCCTGATGGATTAGAAGCAATCTCTTGCGTCAGCGTCCCAGAGCTGTTTACAGTGGCAGCCATAAAGCAGAAATATTGGACGTCAGGGATGCCTTTCTCTGGATTCACTTGATCAAAAGCAATCGGCGAGCTAATCAACAGATGTAATGACATATCGCAATCTGTGTTATGAAAGAAGTGGATATAGTATTAGTCAGAGAATAGAATGAGTAAACAACAGGCTATTCCTGGCCATCCTAACACTCATATTCTCTCTATCTCTCTCTCTCTCACACACACATCGCAACTCCCCCAGGTTCAACACCAACTGTGATGCCAGTAATGTGGAAAAGGAGAACACCCCAGAGCTTCTCTGAGGGCCCCCCACCCGCTGTTTTAACAAGGCCCAGATCAGTGAGCTTTCTCAAGGGCAGATGTCAGGGGGTGCTGCCTCCCAGCTCCTCTGCCCCCCCGCCAGGTCTGCAGCTGTGTGCGAGGTATCCTGCTGTACCTTTATCACTGTAGATCGGCTGAAGGCAAATACTATCATGACTTCCTCGTGTGCGTCTGTTGCGGAAAACATCTCAGTAGTGACATGGGTACAACCCCGCCCCAGACTTGGATCATTGTTGACAGGGGCATCCCGGGGGTCGAAAGGTGTAGAGGAGACGCGGAAAGGAAAGTTTTCACACTTTGAACGTCTTGCACACGGATGCGAACACGCACAAGAGACACATGCTTCATAAATCTCTGCATGCTGGAGGCTGTCACGGCTGGGTGTCGAGATGCCGCGCTTGCATAGACAATTAGCTGCACATCTGGCCCAATGATTTAAAGTGTCGAGTAGACAGCTGGCGCAGCGCTACTGGTCTTTTATGTGTAAATCTGGAAGCTCCTGGAACATGGAGAGCGGTTACTGCTGGGTAGCCTCTAAATCTGAGGTTAAATGGAAAGAGTAGAAGTCGGTTTTAACAATGCATGCTTTGGAAAGCATGTAAGAAAACCAAAATTTGACCACCAATGATCAGGTTGGACCAATATGACCAATTTACAAACGATAGGAAATAAAACTAGTTGAAGGAACATTTTTATTTTACCTGGTTAGCAACCAAATAACCCGTCTTTGTTTCTGTTACCACTTGAAACTGGTAGATGACCTTGGCCTTATTCATGAGAAAAGTGGTGAGAGGTCTTGAGGAATTCTGCTCCAGGACGATAATATATATATTTTTTTCCATATCAGCAAGTATTGACCTTGTTCATTCTCTTGAGGGAAGAATAGCTGAATATGCAGTCATCAGGGTAAGAGTGGACAAAGAAAAAAGATGAAAAAAAACACAGAAATGCAACAGAATTCAACGGTGCTGAAATAAAAACACGGCCAAAGTGCTGAATTAAAAGAAACGTTGAAGGCAATGTGAAAAAAGAGCTTAAGACAAGAACAGGCACAGATGTAGAAACAGGTCAGACATGGGAACAGGACATAAGAAAGATAACTATGTTGAAGTGTCGATCCTCAATTGGACTTAAAATCTGGACTTGGACTGGGCCATTCTAACACATTAATGCCGAGTTAAACTGATCCTTAGTAGCTCTGGTTTTGTGTTTAGGGTTGTTGTCCTGCTGACCCACCATTCTCACCATGATTCACGGTGGGAGTGGTGTGTTCAAAGTCACGTGGAAAGTCACTTGTTAGTTTTGTTCCTCTTTATGCAAGTGATTTCTTCCGCAAAGACCAGATTTTTAAAGTGTGTAACTAATAGTCCTTTATTATGGCTTCTGAAAGGGGCCATAATAACTCCTTAACTCACAGTTAAGGAGTTAAAGCTCTTCACTTGGAGGTAAACTAGTGCCCAAAAGAAATGGGAGTCCTCGCCTAGACCTTAGCTACGGCTGACACGTTTTTATAAATGCTATAAAGATAAGGAGCGGCTGATCAAATCTACTCAAGTCATCAATCTACATCAGTCTGTTGTAAGACCTGCAACCTTGAATAATGACCTCACTTGGGAAATTTTGTTATGACCTACACCCGTCTTAAACTTCTCCAAACTGTCTGCCACATTCCTTTGTCTCCAAGATTCTCTTTGTTCATTAATATTCCCAAATAAGACCCATAATCTTATTTAGGAATATAATTTCAACTTGGTATAAATATCACCGTTTTGTTAAGTCTCTCTTGAGATTTATTAGAGAACAATAAAGGGAAGCAAATACATACCCATGTGGTAATGTTCATGTTTTTATTTGTAGATGCATAAAATCTCTCCAAAATGTACACTGAAATTTCTTGCTGTAAACAGAATGTAGAAAGGCTCAGAATACGTGGCAAGGCACTGTATCCCTGATGTAAAAACTACAGCAAAGTGTGGTAGATGAGGGGGAAAAAAACGAATCAGATTTCTGGCCAGAAATAACACAGTGAGCAAACTGACCCGGTCAGACTGATAATTCGAGGGTCTGCAGCTCATGAGACTGGGAGGAGGGAGCCACGTCGCCCACCGTGGATCCGACCGACTACCAGCAACGCCATGTCTCAGACTCTTAATTATCCCTCTGGAATGATGAAAATGAAAAAATGAAAAAAAAAAGGAGAAGTAAAGACGGAGGCACAGCCGTGTGACGGCTGGTGGGTCATTTAGAGGGGCGTTTATAAAATGAGATTCCACACCGAGCGAGGTGTGGAATCGTATTAGAAAGTCTAATGCCTGCCTGGGAAGATAAAGCAAGCTAAGGTCGCCCTGATCTGCCAGTTATCAGGGGTGACATATCATGGCAGGTTTAGAGAAAAAGGCTGTAGCCACATTCACATCATATCTCAGAGTCTTAACTCTATCATTCTCACACATATTTCATATTTCAACTAAGTGTCAGTCATATCTCATCAGCAAGTGAAGGATATACATTGTTGACAATGGAAAAACACCAGTATTTAGAGGTTTGCTACCTTTTTGTTGGACAAAGAGTAGGTTATTTGTTTATTTATCCCTATTGGTCTCTACCATAGTAGAGACTCTTCTTCCTTGGTTCCACGCCACAAACATTACAATAAAATCATACTTTTACAATTATAAAAAAAAGAAGCAATGAAATTCTTAAAATTAAAATATGAAATTCAAATCCACCGCTTCGACAATTTTAACATTTTACAAACATTCCAAAAGAATGTCACGGAAAACTTCCAGCAATTTCAAAGATAGGTTAAAAACAATCAAAGACAATCTGCACTTCGAGTATCAGTTCATCCATTTCGTCAATTCGATATTTCAGTCTCTATTGTAGATTTTTAAAGGCGCTTTCTAAAGTTTAAAGTAATTACAGAAGGCAACATGTTCTCGTAATAAATTGCTCTGTAAACAGCTGGTTTTTGGGTAAAAATAACAATAAAGGATTGTCTAGTGTTAAAAGTAGGTGGGTAACAACTGTGACAAAAAGTTTGTGAAGTCCAGATTTAGTGTATAGAAAGAAGAAGGTTATATTTGAATCCAAGTCATATTAATCTTTTAATCAGAAGTTGTGGAAGGATTGTGATTTAGGAGACTGTCACTCGGGATGAAATGCATTGTCAAGGTGACTAAGTAGATGATTAGCAAAGCAACAAGTCTAGCAGAGCTTCCAAAGCAACCTAACCAGCAACCCTGGCACAGGGTCATGGGCATCCACCTTTTTCGGAACAATGGTGTTGGTCCATTCATTCCAAACCCACATAATAGACCCTGTAGAACATAATGCTGAGTCTAAGCCCAGCAGGCAGTGTGACTTTGGCTGCGTACCAACAATGTGACTGGTACCTTAGTGTGTGTATTCACATCACAACCCTTCCTTCATGGCTCTGCTTCAGCAGTAGACGGTCCCCACACAGCCTGTCTGCGAGGCAATGCCTTAGTTAAGGTCTATAAACACAAAGTGCTCGCACAATCCATAGTTGATGTGACTGGCCAGTTGGAATGAGTCACACTCTTCTTACTTGCCCCTTTTTAAGAATTTATTGGCGCATATTTAAATGTTAAACAAACTGTGAAATAAGTCCATATACTGTGTTCGCCGTAATGCCCCTCTCTTCATTATCGTCTTAAATATGGATTCATCAGTAAATATGTCTTCATTACAGCCACTCACTTTGAGAAGTTTCCCTATGTCCTCTAATTTTTTTGTAAGTTGCAAGCATTGCACAGAAAATAGATCAGGGATAAAGCTGTTGTAAAGTTTAAAGCAAGGTTATATTTGAAAACCATACACCAACAGCTCTGGGTTACTTTGGAACAGTGGGAGGAGAAGTCATCTTGTTGTCCGAAAGTTGATTCCTGCTTCCTCCTGTTTTGGTTCGAGGCATTTTAACCCTGAGTTGCCTACAGTTCTGAATATGAGTGTATGAATGTGTGTGGGTTAGTGAGATGGGTGAATGTGACTCTGCTGTAATGCACTATAAAAACACTATTGAAAATCCGTCCATTTACGGTTTAAACATTTTACAGAGCCGTGTTTGGTAAATTATAAAAAACAACCATGGCTGTCAAAGTAAAGTACACATTAATCATAGACGCAGCTAAGAGACCCATGGTAACTCTGGAGAAGAATTATTGACCATTGAACTAATTGTACTCTGTTCTCCTTTATGAAAGAGTGATAGGACGAAAGTTATTTTTAAAATAAATTCTTAAAAAGTTCTGTTGGAGTTTTCCACAAGCCATGTATGAGACATAGCAAAAATTTGGAAAGAGATACTCTGGTCAAATTAGGCCAAAATTGAAGGTTTCAGCATACAGTGGACTCCTGGTGTTCATGGAGGTTAGGGACTACAGTAAACCTATGAATAACTAAAGTACCTAACTACATGAGAACCCCTCTACAAACACTTACAGTTGCTCATTTTAATAGAAAAACACCACATATACCTTTAGCATGGTATACAGACCATCTTAGCATTAGCACAGAAGCTAACACCTTGACAATGATTGTGAAGGAAAATAGATGGTGTTCCTCGATTGGCATATTTGCGAACATCAGGCAAAAACTTGTCAAGTAGCATAGCACCTGGGTACTTCAGCTTACCAAGCTGCACTTTCTTTCAAACAATTTAGACCCAGCAAATAATTATTTGGAGTTACATTCTCAAAAGATAATTGGTGGGTTCCACTGTAAAGGCAAAACAAGATGTGTGGGAGGTTTACCTCCCAGTATAACAATAATACCAAATTTAAAACCTGAACTACAAAGGAATGGTTGGGTCCAAGAGTTTGAGTTTGAATGGCTCAGTCAAAGTCCAGATGTAAACAGAAAACTTTAAAACTGATATTCACAGATGCTCTCTCAATAAAAATGACTAAGCTTGAGCTATGTTTTCAATAAACCTGTTAAAGACATACCTTAGGAAACCAGAAGGTGATTCCAGGAGTTCATTTAAAGGGGCTCAAAACAAATGCTTTCCTCTGGTTTTAAATGTTGATTTGTCAAACTAAGCTAAAGACATTCAGCATATTTGTGGTGATAATGCAACAAAATATGAAAATCTTTAAGGGGTGTGAAAGGATCTATGCCAAAGACGACATATCCATGGGCTGTTTTTGGAACAGCGCCAATGTTGCCTTGTCTTAGTCCAGTGTCGTCTTCTCATTTAAAGTAATAGTTTTACTTTGAGACTTTAATGTGTGTGTTTCTCAAAGTTTCTCACCAGCATAATGTTGATCACCACAAACAACAGTGAAGCTCCTTCCTGCATCTTGACACAAATCACCGAGCTCCCAGAAGGCGTCAGCTGCAGAATACGAATACCTTATTACGGTTTCCTCAAGGTACTTCCCTGTGCACTTCAAACATTTAATGTATGCTGCCAAGATGCTACATCTGCTTTTATTCTACAAGGACATTAGCAGCATATTCCAGGGTCTTCTCACTCACGTATTTAGAAATGCAGCGCTCGTCTTCTTCTCCCTGTTGGTCCTCGGAGAAGGGAAACAGAACCAACTCTCTCATCAAAAACAAAAGTTTAAATGAGCCTTAATTAAACTGTAGACTTCCTCTATGTCCTGAAGTACATTTAGTCATCCCCTACTGCTACTAGCTGTGATTTTGTGTTGTTTTTGGGAGCGGCTCTGATTTAAGCTCTATTTACTCCATTAGTCTCAAGTAAAATATCTGCTGCCATTTCCCAGGAGGAATTTTCCAATCAAGGCCATGCTTTGTTGTGCCACCCGTTCTTTCCCGCATAGCCGATTCAAAGCTCTCAGAAAAGCAACCATCCAAATAGATCCTTGTTTATTCGTCTTTTCTCTAGCTTATAACCCAATCTGAGCTGACCAGACTGTCAAATAAAGGCATTACCTGCCTTTGACAGTTGCATGATTTCAAAAGTCACAGTGTGTTGGCACATGCTACGTTTTTATAGTTATAAGCAGTGAGAAAGAAACCCCCTTACCCCCCTGCCCCCCCACATCAGCATCCTCTTCCCACCGATTATTGTTGACCCTGGTGTCACTTGGGTGCACAGCAAGCCATGTCTTCCAGTGAGGCCTCACCCTCAAGTCTTTCTCAACACGTTTATGTCACTCTACATGTGTTAGCATTAGCTGAGGTCATGGTGTCACGCAAACATTCGCTCCAAATCACTGTCAACATACATACGCGCTGCCTTGAGTCACTTACACCAACACATCTTCGCCGCACATCTTAAGACCCTGTACTAGTCACTTTTTCTTTTTCTGTCGGTTGACCTTCATGGCCAGCCATACATGATTTTCACTGTACGATCCATGTTATGTGCATTTCTATGGATATTATTCATCATAAACTTGACAGATTATCATATGTCTGTGACGAATATAAATTATGTTTTGAAAATGTTCACTCACTCATTTCATAGACACACTCAAGTCTTCAAGTGTTAAATCTAATAGCTAATAAGACATTCCAAGTTAAATGTGCTTGGATGCTGTAAGCTGGCCTGAAAATCTTGACATTTTGCTCCTTAGCAGGCTAGCATTAGCATGTTTTTTTTAACCTTTAACTTAAGTTGCACTGTATCCAATTCTTTTGTTAATCAAGACCGTTTACAACTCAGGTGCACTGTTTTTACTTTATAAGTTAACAGTTTTTTTTATGACGCTGGCCTTCATGCTAACATCCTAACATTAGCATGAATGCTCTTTATGACACTGACCGTCATGCTAACATTAGCATGAGTATTTTTTTAACATTGATCTAAATGCTAACATGTTAAAATTAAAACCAGCATGTGGCAGCAGATAAAAAGTAACACAGGAAATGATATTTAATCATTTAAAGCAATATGGCTTGGAATGTTAGTTACCGTGGCATATTCTGTCCGCAACTTCATGTTGTCCATGTGTAGTCAGTTTGTTTCTCTTCCAGCCAAGTTGTGCTAAGACTGTTCATTTGACTTCATGTTCAGAAAAAAACCTGAGACCCCGCCTTGTATTTGTTCCAGTTAGATGAGGTTTAGCCAACTCTGTAATTGGCCTCCGGTTAATCCCTGCCTTTTCTTTTTAGCTGCTTTCAATGAAGGGTAGATGACTTATTCGTCAGCCTGTGCACCAAATTGGTTTAGGGATTGTGTGCTCTTGTGTGTGTCATGCAGGCTTGTAAAATAAAAAAAATAAAATAAAAAAATAAAAGTCATGCCTTTCCCAGGGTCTTGACATGAGGGCATGCATGCGGAGTAGGGCTGTTGACACTGACGTAAACACATTTGCTATCCAATTAACTTCAGTTCTGCTAACGGGTTGACAGATGTGTCATTTTTTGAACACCTCAAGGTACTTTTGGAGAGACTCACCTACCGATTACCATCCCCAGCTTGAGAGGTTGTAAATTTGTTCCAGATCACATGCTTGTGTATGTGCAAGGAACCTCGAGCCCATGCAGTATAGATGGCTCTGCAGGGATACCCCCAGAAGGCCAGATTAATAGTGATGGGAAGATGAAATGCCACAGAGAATTCATTGCTGCTTGCCATAAATAAATGAGCCCTGGGCTATGACTTCACCAGTGCTATGTCTGATTTAAGGCATGGCTTAATAAAGGCTTAATAAAGTATGTCCGTGCTTTAATTTGCATGTTATTGTGGACATCCATATTCCCAGATGTGAGCAGAGAAAGATGCACAAAGTGAAGAAGCATGCCTTATGCCAGTTTAGATTTCTTCTTTACTTGATGTGAGCTAAATGTTTAAGATGTTCTTTATTGCGTTCTAGAATGCTTTCAGTGGACCTAATAATGTTACTCTGCCTGCCAATGCCAGACACAGATATCTCTTAGAGATTCTCAAGTGTTCACTAAATTTGATAGATAATCAGTTGTAATTCTATAAAATAAGTGCTTGTCCACACCGTAATCTTTATATTTTTTACTAACCATGTCTAATACACCTCTTGGCAGTCTATTTAGAGAAAAGGTTGGATAATATAGCTTCCTCCAACACTAAAGATACCGTACCCGTCATATTTATTGACACTGTTAAGAAAAAGAGTTTTAAAATAAGTTAACTTTTGGAAAAAGTTTGGCTCTCTCTCTCTCTCTTAAATCCAGGTCCTCCCGGCGAGCGACGTGTTGGCCACAATGAAATACCACAATGCGTGATGACTTCACAGAATTACAGAGTTTAATGTAATAAGAAAACAGCATGTGAATTAACACGAAAACTACAGAAGACAGAGACATTCATTCACTACCTGAGACACAAAAGATAAAACAATGAAGACAAAGACAAAAACAAAGACAAAACAAGACAAAGACGCGTCTTTGGAGAGAGCTGGTGCCAAAAGGCAAAAATATGTCAGATCTCTGAA
>CAEFZY010061235.1:0-73708 GCA_903066815.1 Brachyrhaphis roseni
ATGGATGGATGGATGGATGGATGGATGGATGGATGGATGGATGGATGGATGGATGGATGGATGGATGGATGGATGGAGGTACAAAGTCAATGTGCTTTAAAAATACATTTACCAGTAGAATGAACCATAAATTCCCCTCCTTTGTTCTTGAATTTCTGCAGCTGGTGTATAAGTTGATCAAGCCAATCACTCTCAGTAAAAGTTAATATTTTTTGTGGAATCAAAATTTTTTCTTATAACCTTTTGTGTCTGATTGAACTTCATTACTCCACAGGACTGATTTACTAAGTCTTGGTCCCTTGGTTCTAACATTGTCTTGACACATTCAGAAATGTAGAAATGATTCTTCATAGGAGTTTTAGTCAAGTTGGTTTAGCTAAGATGTTTTTATGTACTAAATGGCTCATTCAAAGTCCAGACTGAAGTCCATCTGAGAGTCTGTGACAAGAGCTAAAACTGATGTACACACTGATGTAAAACTTTAGCAAAAAAATGATTTCACAAACCACTGATAGAATACAATGGACACTTTTAAGATATGGATTTTCAAAACCATTTTATCCTCAAAATCAGGACATGAAAATGTTTTTATATACAACAATATTCTGTTTCTCTATGTAAATTTACATTATTTTTTAGAAAACACTGGAAACAGAAGCAAATAACATATGCTTTATGTTGCCGAACAAAACACCTCTAACTCATTTATTAGTATTTGGAAAGACATTACTCATGCAGTGGCAGGTGCTGAAGCACCTCTCTGGAGAAATATGTGAGTGAAGCATATTATTGCTCAGATGAGCAACAGTGCTGGGGATAGTGTATCTTGATGTTTCTATTATAGAACATAATGCTGCACATGTCACTAGGGCAAATTTGCACATGGTATCATTTTGCCACATGGTAAAATCAAGTCAATATGTAAAGCTAATAAGAGTAACAATGAATCTGGGAATATAATATATAAAGAGCAAGAACTGAATTAACCACAGCCTCATGAACTGCAAAGGTAAATACAATGGACACTGAAGAAAACTTAAAAAGTCGAGCAATAATTAACTTACACGGCCAAACATTTATTTGTCTTGAACAGATTTTTTTTTTTTCCTTTTCACCTATTGTTAAACCTTATAGTTCATAAAACAAATAAAAACAAAATGAGTAAATACAAGACAGTGTTTTTAAATTATGATTTTTCTTTTGCTAAGGGTAAAAAAAACCCTACTAACTACTCATTATAACCTAATATCCGCTCAACCTATGAAACCACTTAAATAGAACCTTGTCTGACATCTTGAAGTAGGCTAATGACTCTAAAAATTATTGTTCCTCCAGCGAATGAAATTCAAGAACCCTTTCAAATGGTCCTTAGCTCCTTGATCCACACGTTTTAATTTTCACCTTGCATTTAAATGAAAGGTCCCGACATGTAAGAGGGGGTTAAAGTCAATCCATATTAATCTGATGCAAAATATGCTGGCACACATCACTCTTGCCTTTGTTTAAAGTACTGTCTACCTTAGAATCACAGGCCTGTATGAGGATCATGGTACAGCGGTCAAATCAAATCACAACTCAAATCTGATTCAAAAGGTGTGTCATAAACTTAAATGGACTGTTGAAGCTAAAAACTCATTACTAGTTATTTTACACCATCTTTGTTAATAAAATCTGTTTGATGATCTGAATCACAAAAGTGTGACAAAAACAGGAATATCCTAAGGTGGCAAGTACTTTTTCACAGCAGTATAAGTCCGACTGCCATTAGATTCTATTTTTAAAGGACTTTCAAATTTGTTTACAAAACAACATGGGAGTCCATGACAGGCAAAATTATGAGGTTTGGATTTTGAGATAATGTCCTCCTCCTGATGTTTCTGTCCGTTACTTCGAACCTCATGGGGGATAAAGCTGTGTGTCTGATATCGCTGCAGTGCAGAGCTCCTTCCTTTGCTGCAGTCACGACTACCCCACAGTAACAGCTGTACAGAGGATAGCAGGACAGGAAATGGCTGACAGGATGATTTCTAATCTCCTCTGGCTTTGGCTTTACAGTCACCAGATTTAAAGGTTAATACTTCTGCAAATAGCTGTTTTAACACGACTTTTAATAGCTCATGAATTACTGTTATATTTATCTGAATGCATTCAGAAATTTAAAAGAGATTATAAACAAGTAAGTAAAAGACACACTGCTGAAACTTAGCGGTATGCTTTGCTGTGACTCAAAAAAGGTGAAAGGCTCACATTTGTTTGGCACCTAAAGTTACAACAAATTTCACATGATAAATCTGTGTTCCAGTTTTTGGTGATGTTAGTTGGACAAGAAATAAGAGACCATCCATGCAGCATTGCTGGTGTAGGGATCTTCTGTGCACTCACATCATTGGTGCGGTCACTGACATGTGAATCACTGTCTATCCAGGCGGAAAATTGCCAGCGGCCCGTTAATAGGGTGTTGTTAACTAAAGGAGGACTGAAAATAGTGAATGTCTGTTAGCATGTCATTGCGTGTGCTTGAACACCAGAGAATGCAGATTTGTGAAGACAAACCACAGACATTGTGAAGTTGATTCTTCGTCCAGTTGTTTTTGCAGTGAACAACTGGACTTGCATCTGTAAACAAACAAGCTAAAATTGTTAGCATTTAAACTGTAGAAACTGTTAAGGTGACATTTAACCTCTGCAAATTCTATCAGGTTTGCATTTTGATACACCTCTCTCCTGCTTATGTACTGTTATCCATCCATTACCCATACTGAGACAGTGTCTTGCCCACAGCTAAAATGAAGTGGATTAAAGACTAACCTAAAAGAGCAAATCATAAAAATCTAACAAAAAATAAGGCTCCGACTGAAGAGGATTACGTTCATAAAAATGGTTCAACTCCTAATTATTTGAATTTTTACATTCCTCGAAGGACTGTGCAAGGAGGCATAGCAATCTTTTTTCATTCATATTTATTAATTAATCCCTGACCAATTAATAACTACAGTTCTTATGAATATCTAACCCCTAGCTTTCCTTATCCAAATTGCAAAGCACTTGAACCACTGCAGGTTTTTGTTTTGCATTACAAAGCCCTCTCAATTTATAGATCAGATCTCAGATATTTTAACTGACTTGGTGTTAAATAGTGTTAATTGTTTTCTTTTTTTGAAGTGGACGTATTTAGAAAAATCCACATTTTGTACATTTTTGTTCTTCCATTTGGGTCTCTACTGCTTCTAAAACACGCAGCCACTTTTTGACAATGAATAAATTAATGTTTTTTGTTGTGTACAAAATGAGCCATTTCAAAAACCTCTGGAATGTAACGTCACAGATCAGCAGGGACTGCTTATCACCTAGCAACCCCAATGAAATACAGCCAATCACATAGCGAGCCAAACTGAGCTTCAGAATGTTTGGTCAGGTTGTTTTACGTCTCTATGTGCTGTAAAAGACAAGTGTTTTGTTTTTATTGCAGCTTTGACGGCTGCACAGGAGGCTCTACTTCTGCTTTTCAAAGATGTCTGGTTGTATGAATTTGTTTGCAGCAAATTTGTTTGCAGCCATTTTTATGTGCGAGTGTAAACATTGAGTTGGGGGGCCAGCAGCAGCATATTTAGGCAGAATATATTTATTTATTGTGTTTTTTGATAAATAAACAAAAGCAAAGCCAGAATGTTGTTCATTAGGATTTTATTTTTGGAGGCAAATCATTGAATATATGTACTTTATACAGTATATGAGGAGCACATCTCTACAGTTTCATAATGTAAACAATCTCTGAAGAGAAATGTATTCAGTTTAAAAGGAAGCCATAGTTGTCTGTTTTAAACTATTTACATGAATTAAAATATAATTTATAACATCAGATACTTTAGCTTCTATGAAACTAGATTTTAACAATTCAAAAATACTGAAATGCCTTTGTCTCCACATTCTCAAGAAATATGAAATTACACAACAGAGGAAAAAACACCCTTTGAAGACATCAAAACTAAGTGGCATATAAATTAAAAAGAAAGAGAAAACATGAAATAAAACAAACATATGTAAAAATATAAAATCTCACTAGCAGTATTTACTTTTTTTGTTTTACCAAAAAAAAACTAGGTTAAAAAAAGAAGAAAAAAAAATCATTTTTGAATTTGATAGTCATTAGATGTAAAGAGACAGTGAAATGAACAGTAATGAAAAACAACATAAACATATGCCCTTTTATATCCACCCCCCAAAAAACATAAAGAAAAAAACACTCAGTCATATTAAGCAGATTTGACAGTTTACAGTCCCAAATAAGTATCTGTTTGACATCAGTGTCACCTTTTAGTTTGTCAGATTAGCCATTAAGTTCTTTGAACACTTTATTTTAACTCGGACCATATTGCAAGCACTCCTGTCGTGGTCGGGGATAATTTCATGGCTTAAAACAAACAGTGAGTGACACAAAGTTTTACCGAGCCATGGCATTAAAAACGTAACATCTAGAACTGAATTTCAGAACGTTTTCACATTTGTTCACAACCCCTGGTGTGAATCATTGCTCTTTATTTTAACTTTTTTTTTTGGTCAGCTTGCCTATTAAGAAGTTTGTTTTCTCACCATTTTCCATTTTTTTCTGAAATGAAGAGTGGAAAGAAAGATATTGCATTCTTATGAGGGTAATTCCCTTTGGAAGTTTTTTTTTTAAATAAGTTTTTTTTTTTATTTATTTGGATTCGCTGCCTATTGACCTAGCACCTAGACCAAATAGACAGCAGTTATTAATGTTGAAATGTGTCAACGTGTTCTCAAAACACTGCGAAGAATGACCCACATCAAAGTTTTCTATAAGAAAGTATATAATAATCTAGATATCTACACAAACACACAAATATATATATATATATTCATATATATGTATATACCTTTTTTTATAGTATGGCTATTGAAAAAATTACGTCAGTAATTATTTAATAATAAACCACATTGGATTGGAAAGAAGTTTAAATAGTAATATTAAAAGCTAATGAAAGCTTAGTTTCTCCCCAAACTGATTTTTAAGGCTTGCCATGTTAGACATGGGATTGATCCGATTTCATTTAACCCTTGAAAAGCCTCACAGGCACAGAGGCAGTCACTGTAGAAACCATAGCAGTACTGCAGGCTCAAGGTTGAACTTTAATTTACATGAAAACGTTATCGACTGGTCATCTGCAAGAAAAACCTGAACTGGATAATTGCCTGAATGTTTTTCAAGAAGAATGTACCCTCCCATGTCGACCTTTTTCGATCCAAAGTAAGGTGCAGCAGTGAAACTAGGATTTCTACAGTGCCAACATCGGCTGTTGGAAAATATTCACCAGCTTTTCTTCAACACCTCCCTGCCACATTCCTTTACCAGAGATATACATGAACTGTATAGTTATTGGCTGTAAAGTAAGTGCTTTAAGCAACTCTGATTCAAACCAAATCTGTGCACCATCAAAATATAGTTACAACAGCTTACAAGAAGAAAATACAGTGAAGGTAATTCACCAATTAGGACGATTTGTGCAGTGAGAACGTTAGAACAGCGTGTTCCGTTTATCTGCTTTTCTGACCACATTCTTCCTGTAGATTATTTTTAAAATGGCAGTCTACATACAGTACAGCAGCCTATTTAATCCGCAGCTTAACAGTTGCCCATGTAATAGCTCAACAATCGACCACACACTATACATTATTACCTCCGTTTTTCACAAAGGCTGTCTTGAGATTATTACGTATTGCATCGGAAAATTGCTTTTTAAGAAAACAAGAAAAACAAAATCCACATTAAGATACAAAATACAGCCTTCTAGCGTGATTATCTATGGTGATACCTTTTCATTTGTTGTTTTGTTTTTTTCCTTTTTGCTACAGTGTTGTGTTGGACTTTGTGTGAAGTTGTGATTTTCCCTTCATTTCCTCCCTGTATACTGAACAAAATTAACATACTGAAACAAAACAGACCTGAAATCTCCTGTCTTATTAGTAATCAAGTGTGACCCACCACCAAAAGATAAAATAAAATAAGAACACACAATAAATTTCATGTTTACAATGAGGCATAGTGCTATGTACACATTATATATTCATATATTATCTTTTTAACATGTAAACCAGCACATTCTCTCACTTTTTAGTAGTATACATACTAAGCACAAAACCTTACTCAGTTCACAAGTTGTTGTTTTTTTGTCCTTTTTAACAGACGACACCTTGTTTTCAATCAGTATGTATAGCACTAAAGTGTTAGTTTTGGACATCTGTGAGCCTGGAGAGGAAGGCGTCCACTCCAGAAACTTGACTTGCTGTTATTTCATTTTTAAGCACTGAATAAGGCGCCTTTGTACTTAGTGTGCGTTCCTAATAAAGTCAAAGGAGAAACAAGTGATGTAAACATTCAATTTTTTTGTGTATGTGTGTGTGTTACCAAGATGTGGTTTAGATAGAAAAGACAAGAATCAGGATGGGGAGATTATCTGGTAAAAAGTGGGAACTTTGTGAGGGGAGACCTGGAGAAGATGAGGTCTTGAACCCACAAAGAGAGAGAAGTTAGGGATGGAGAAAGAGTTAGGCTGCGATTTTACTGAATGTCCTAGGCAAGGAGAGGGTGAGCAGATAAAAACAGGGGGAGTGGCATTTCCTTGAAGACAGCATGAAAACAAGTGCAGTCAGAGAAGATTTTGAATCTTCACCAATGAAGTGCACACAAGGAACAACCAGTCCACTAGATTGCTGTTCAACCTCTCACTGACCCGTAAGCGTCAGCAGTGTCCAACTCAAACACGAGACAAAGACAAAACATTCAATTACACGAGGATACAATGTTGAGACTCCAACAAACGGACACTGTTATGAGGCAAGCGGAGGACAGACTACAAAAAGAGATCACCTCTGTCACAAGGAGCTTAGAAAACTAAACCTATACCCCTTATAGGTTCTGTCCATGAGTCGGGTTTCAACCCTACACCCCTCATCAGCTGTGAAAGTTTTAATCTTCAAGAAAACAAACTTTTGATGCTGTGATAATAGAGGAGGCGGGAGAGCGTTCAGGAGAACCACTAAACAAAAAGACGGTCAGGACCTGGATGAAGGGATGTGAGGTAGAGACGCTCATCTGACCCGGTAGATGACGAGAAATTGAATTCTCAGCCGGTTACTTTCCTAGTTCTTAATCAGCTGATCCCTTGCCAGCTTCCTGGCTGCATTATTGGTGGGGAGTTGATGCCACCAGATTGGCAGGATTCAGAGACTCTCTTAAGTTTTTCAAGGCATGCTGCTGCTGGCTGCTGCTGGAATGTAAGCTAGCTGCTAACCAGATCCAGTCTGAAATGATCAAGCAAACCCATCTTTTGAAGCACCACATCGCTCCACAATCTTTGTGTGGGGACAACACGATGATTACATTCAGCTTCTTAAAATACATTCCTAATCCATCTGTGACCGTTGTGTACTAATGGGTAATGCATTTTGTGCTTATAAAACCAAACACTTCACTAACCCTAAATAAACACAATATATTTAAAGACCACTACTTTGTGTTTTATTCATTATTAACTCAATTGAATGTGATAGATATTTGGATTGAAATGGACCGGTATAGAGAACACCTTGCATGGCTGTAACATGCAAGCAGGCTGTGAGGAAGGAGGTTATACAGAATTTTACTTGTATTTTTCCAATATATCTATAAATGTTTGTCAGGTTTCTTTGCAAATAGATTTTTTTAATATATTACTAATGGGCCAAATTGTCATATTGGTGCCTAATTAAAACCTTTTCCTATGTTTGAACTCATTACAAAAATCTCAGAAATGACAAACTACCTTATGTTGCTAGCTATAAAATAAATTCCTGTTGTGCTTGATGCACTTGTTCCTTTTGCATGTTAAACTACATGTAACTGAAGTGATGCACATTCCAGGGAACAAAATGTTTTACTCACAAATAACACCATTATTTTGACCTTTAGAAGACATGTAAGGATATAAATGCAGTTAAAAGATTTATAAAGGATTTGTCAAAATTTTGTCTAAATTAAGGTTATGTAAACAAGCTTAATGTGTTTAAAATTATGTCAAACATTTTGTTGTAATGTTTAGCTAGCACTATGAATGGTGGTCTTTTTACTCACACTGTTCTAAATCCTAAAATTAATTCAGGTTATGAAATTACTTGACATTTAGTTGCAGTCAAATCCAGTTTTTTCACATTTCTGCCTTTAACATAAATCAGAGAATCCAAATGTTTTTCCAAATCAATGGAAAAACAATCTGTCTATTTTAAATCTATTCAAAGGTAAGGTTTTAACCTAAGTGGTTTTTTAGAGAAAATTCCTTCCTCATTCTAAATTGGTTGCAAAAAATATGAACAATGTCTAAATAATAAATAGTTTAAATAGGGTTTTTGTGTGTAAAGCATTCACTAAACAAAGCCTACAGCAGCCAGTAGCAGAAGCTAAATATTTAGCATGGCAGAGTTAGACACAGAAGGGGGACAGAGGAGACATTTACCTCTGTTACAGTGCATAGATCAAATCAAGGAAGCACTACAATTACAAAAAAGAAAACATGACTTTTTTTCTTCATTTTAGGTTTGTAAACTTTTATCAGTCATCCGTTGATTACATTAAATGTGTTTGTTATATACTTTGTCCATGAGACACCCACAAACATACGCACTCACACAAACACCCACTCACACACAGTAAGTTTAAAAATTTATAACATATACAATTATTTGCTAAAACAAAACAGACTTTTTTTTCACATCCTGGTTATATGACCAGACAAGCAAACACAGCCTGCAGGTTCACCATTTGTGACCAGAAAAAAGGGAGGTTTTCTCTTTTCTTTTCTTTTTGCTTACAAAACAGAGTGAAGGACACGCACACGCAACGACACACACTACAACGACCAACGCAACGCAGGGATAGCAAGGATTTGCTACAGGTTTTTTATGCCCGTTCTTCCAAGGCAGGGCAAAGACGACACCAGTACAGACAGGAAGCAGCTTTATTGTTACCTTTGTTCAGAGAACTGTATCATTGTTGTTTTTAGCTGTTGTACCATTGCTGTTAAAGTCCTTTTTTCTCCCTCCTGTCTCTTAACTCCTCGCGGTGACTTCCTTGTTTTTTAGCAATATGCTCCGGTGAAAGAGACTTAAAAAATCAAGGTCCTTGTTACGTTATTCCAACAGTAAAAATGTAAACATTTTGCGAGGTTGCCTTGCACGGAGGTACTGTGGGCAGACCCTTGTTGTCAGAGGGGTTCTGCTGCAGTTTACTAAGGCTGGCCAGCCAGCAATGCTGAACTGTCAACGGTGCAGGGACTTCTGGGCCTCCTTCAGCAGAGTGTCAAAGTCCAGTGCATCATACTTACTCTTGACAGGGCCAGGGCCAGCCTCATCTGAAACACAGAAACACATTGAGGTCACAAAAGGTCCTTGTAGAAATCAAGCCTGAAACATTTACAGCCTCAATAAGGTCACAGAGCCAACGTAAAAGCCTGCTTCATCAGTCAGCGTCATTCTGCCAACTTCTGGTAAATGCATTTTTTGATGACCAAAATGTACCACACATTACAAGAAATCTATTTTATTGTCTAATTGCTTCATTAGCTGACACAAATATGTTATTAACGTAGTAGGATGAATGTATAGCTGCTTTCTAGTATGAATAGACTGCACGTAAAACTGTATGTAAGAATAGCAGGAAGCAGTTAGGAGTTCCTGGACACAAAGTACTCCTTTGAATTTAGGAGTACTAAATAATGTTTGAACATTATTGAATGCTCAAACATTCAATAATGTTTGAACACAAACATTATTTGTGTTCAATTATTATCAATATTCATATTATGAAAATTATTATTTCCAAAATAAAAAAAGTGGGTAATGCATTAGAAAAGGGCTTCTTAGTGATTCACAAAGAGTTTTTTTCTTAATATGCAGCTGTTATTCAGATACACCACTCAATAGTTCAGTTACTTCAGGGTAAATACTGGTCCAATGGTCCATTTTTCAGTTTAATAGAACTTGAAATAACAGCCTCAATAAAAAAAAAAAAACATGATGTAAAGAAGATATGTACATATAACTTCCAGTGCTAGGATTGACTATAATAGATTTGAGTGTTTATATTTTGATTACCAAGGTCTATGTAGCGTTTCCTTGTTAGCCTCCTTAGGCCTGGAGGTGCATTCTGGAAAACAATCTCTCGTTCTTTGCGATGTCTCTGAGGCCCCGACTGACGTATCTTTATCACTCCACAGCGCTCTCTTCAGCCACACAGAAAAAAAAAACAGATGAAAGATATAGCAATAAAACCTATTACTAAAGAGTGTGAACAGTGTGAAGTGAAACTTCATTGAATTGTAATGTCTAATGGTGTATTAGCTTTAAGGGAGCATTTTATCTTAAATAGGTACAAGAACAAATTCTAAACTACAAAAGTTTGGGGTTTTCTTTAGCAGTATTTTTAAATTTGTGTTTGTATTTAACAAATCCTGAAAGAAAATGCCACACTATGCCCGGTTGTTAAAAAGCAGCATCTGACAACCATCTCTAGCTCTGAGGTCCTAGTCTTAGTCAAGGACAGCAATGTGAACAGAACCTCCAATATAGACAAAACCAATTGCTCTTTTTATTTTGTGCAGAATCTTCTTCATCTGCCATAACTAGCACCACTGCCAAATCTGCGGTCTCTTCAGAAAAAGTTGATCCAGATTGGGACACTTACTCGTTGCAGATGATGACTTTGCAGTCCTCTGCATTGCCAAAAACTTGGAAGCGCCTCCTTAGCATGTTCTCGGTCACCCTGCTTGGTAGGTTATGGATGTAAAACACCTGGCAGTTGTCCTGGCAATAAGGAAACCACAGCAATAATAAGAACAAATGACAGCAAGCAATTTAGATCCAATGACAATATGTTTGTTGTTCTTTTGAGGAACTAAACCGTTGACTAGCACTTAGGGGTGCAGTTAGTCTGGGCCTTCGTCAAACCCAAGCTGTCTTTAATTAGACTTTCAAAGTTTTTTTTTTTTAGTTTGAATGAGGCTGCAGAATGTGAAGGGTGTGTACCTCGTCAGACTTGTCCTTGTTCTCCTGGTTATCGTCCGTACAGCTCTCAGAATTCTCACTGAACGAGAACAAAGAAGACAGGGAGGAAGACAGTGAGTTGGTGGTAAACTGTAATGTGAGACATGTAGAAACACGTGAACCACATTCAACACAAGTCTTCAACTGGTGGCAAAAAAGTATCGTTCTGTTTTATGTCTTTTACCGTTACATTCCCTGTCATAATGTGCAAGACATAACATGACTGCTGACCTCATTCTGTGAAAGGCCACCTATTCAAACAGTTCTGCCTGAAATCTGAGTGATGGTCCAGCATTTGCCTGGTTATATCTTCACATTCAGTGGAAACAAACATGACTTTTGACCTTATTAACTTGGACAGTAGAGCTTCCGTTTGAGTGTTTTCTTTCTTACATGCTACAAATCACAACGCATTTACCGACTGAATTCCTCTGCTTCACAACCCAATGCACAGGGCTAAATGCAGAGACTGAGGGGTAAAAACATCAAAAGTCAAGTGGTTACATGTTAAATTATGAATCAGAACAAGGGGCTGTACAATCCAAAAGAAGTTAGTGTGAATATAATTGGAACCATCTCTGTCAAAGAGCATTTTTACTTATAAAAACAGGAAGGCACCACCAAATATGGATGATGATTCACAGTCAAAAAACAGTCTGCAGCAGCTTTTTTTTTCTTCTGTGACAGAGTCAAGTGAAGAACTGGATATTTAGGTGCAAATGCCATCTGAGTATTTTGTCTTCCATTCCATCTGTCACGTATGCAGCATTTATAGTGAACCCAAATTGTTATGAGAAATTAGTTTATTAGCTTTTTGAAATAACATTGACAGCTACAATACTGTAGTGCAATAAAACATGAAACTTAAACTTGCAAATAAAGTGCATGTTTTCAGATTTAAAGCATTCTGGTGACACAGTTGTTAGCAAAAAATGAAGGGCTGATGCCAGAGTAAAAATGCATGGCCAGAACCAGAGCAGACGTTGTTACCTCTGCCTGAATGTTTTCAAATTTATGGTTTATAATGGTTTTGGATCAAAGTTTTTTCCAACCATTCTGTAGTGAATTACAAGCAGAACTTGTAAGTTCCTCCACTGGTTTGTTAGGTCTCCAAGCTATGGGTTTTAGGTAGAAGTTCTCCTGACTTTCTTTTCCTCCATCAATAAATCACATTATAAATATACATTTCATAAATTCAAATTGAAGCTGGGGATTATCACCACTGGCCATTGTTTTTTGGATAGATACACAAGTAACCTCATCACTCTAAGGCAACTCTCCTCTTTGTTTCCAGGTAATATGTGTTTGGTTTTAAAAACAGGATTAATATAGCTATTGTGAGCTACAAGTCCAGAAATAATTGGAAATGATTATTTAGAAAAAAACAATACATGCCAGTTAAAATGTTTGTGTATGTTGGGTTTGGTGATGGTGGTGTACTGAATATGATAATCAAAATACCCTTACAACCTTTGCATCTGTGCAAAAAAGTGTATATTTTGTTTTTGAAATATTTCTCTTTATTCTGAAGTCTGTCTCACCTGGAGTCTGTCTTGCTGGAGGGAGAGTCAGGACACATGTGAAGGATGGGTGAGGGAGAGCGAGATGCCGAAGAGCGCTCCGCCTCTTCCTCAGAAACTGGAGGCGTTGCAGCAATTGACTGGCAGTCTGATGGCGGTGATGATGATAACACCATTGTCGTCTGCTGCTCCAGCGTTTCTACCACTTCTGTCATCACAAGGCGCTCCTCTTCGCTCTCTTGGACCTTTTCATCTAAAACCTGATTATCCACCACATTGGATGATTGGGTGCCATCTCCCTCACTGCCCCCCTGGGTCTGGAGTATGGCGCCAAGCATGGCAGCGCTACGCTTGCGGCTCTCCCCAAGACTAAGCGCGCAGTAGTCGTGGTCACCGAAGGTGCGCTGGGTGTTGCCCTCTCCCGCCTGACCCATGCGCTGCAGCTGGGCATAAAGCTCTGTCTGCTCTGGAAGCTTCCTCTGGTGGTGGGAGCGACTCGGCCAGGCTGAGCCCTTTGCAGTAACGTTGGTGTTAGTATTTGAAGCTGGGTGGACAGACTCACTGCCACCGCCACCATCACTGCTGCTGCCGCACTTTCCTCCGTCTGTCGGTTTAAAGAGCTCATCCTCCACAGATTTATGAGGTGGAGTGGTTGGAGGGGTGAGACCTGAGTGAGAAGGAAAAATATACAGTTTAAATGTTGGTTGGTTCCTCTACGATATTGACTTGCACATAACCCAAATCTTTTTATATTTACAAAATACTTATTGGAGCATTTGGCAAAAATGCATGAAAAATTTTGAAAATAAATATCTCTGATTGCAACACCATAATGTCATGATGAAACTTTTTGGAAAAAATCTACAATTTATTATTTAAATCAATTCAGAAAGTAAAAAAATCTTACTGGTAACCCTAACAATTCCTAAAAACTAAATGTGTCTGAAGTTTTGTAATTAATAGTTATGGGTCGCTAATTCATTGAGCTATGAATTAGTTCACCCATTATTTGCTGTTTCCATTTGATTTTATAGAGAAGGCCTATTTTCCTTAGCTACTCTTCAACATCGGAAAGAGAAGAGAATATGCCATTCTCACCAAGTACTGTAGATGTGTAGTGGTTTGTGTTGCCACAACACACAGTGAGAAGGGATGTGAAACAATTCTCCAAAGATCACTGTAAGAAGAACTGAAGTTGTTGGGGGACCTCGTCTCCATAATGATCATTCAAAACCCGTTTCACAAAATGCTTCAATGAAGGACTTAGGAAACAATTATCAATGAGAAATGTAAGATGGTGAGTTATGCACTTTAAATTCAAAGAATTGACTCAGCCAAAAAACATATTGCTGCACTAAGTTGCTCTGCTATTACTGTTTGGTAAAAAAAATAAATAAATACGGGAAGACATTTTGTTCAGTAGTTCTGTGCAGGTAATTTTATTTTTGAAAACCAACAGTAGCTGTTGCTGCTTGGTCTTGGCTCCAGATTTATGATGGGAATGTTTTCCAACAGAGGTTACCATCTACAGTACATGCCAAGTGAGAAGCATGCCAGCAAACAAATACTTTTTTTTTTCTTTCTTTCATCACAAATGATAACTTGTGGAATTTGCTCAATACTACTGAGTTCGTTGGTCAGATGAGACTGAGATTATACTTTTATCAGGGCAAATTTAGGCTGAAACAACCCTGAATGATGAACATGTCCACCTTCTTCTCAAAGGCTCCATTAGCTCAGTAGTTCCCAAAATGTTCAGCTTCCACTCCCTTCCACCCAAATAAAAGTAGGAACGACTAATAACCCTGAATATTGGTAGCTTTCACAAGACAAATAAGAGCATAATGAGAAAGCAAACACCATAAACAAACACAACATTGGATTTACCTGTCGTGTAATCTCTTCTTACATTTACAGTAGAAATATGCTTTTTACCATTATAAATTTTGTGAATTAGTTTAATAATTAAAGACTCTCAAGATTCTAAAATTGTTGATTCATGACCCAATGTGAGGGCCTGATCCAACTTTGGGAACCCCTAATAGTGCATTGAATCTTGGAGTCTTATTTTGAGTGTTTCATCAGGTCCTTAGACTTAAATCCTAACTTGTAACTCTGGATGGACAAGAAATTGTTCAAAGAGGAATACGTGAGCCAGTCTTAGAAGAATAAGTGTTGCCTTTTTAGCAAAGGGGGTTGTAGCATTATCAACGAGGGTGCCGGAAAATACAGTATGTGTATAATTCACATGGATTATTTGATCAAGTATATTCCAGCTTCATTATTCTCTCAGATCCATTGAAGCATCCAAACCTCTAGTCACCTATTAACGCCATCACAAACCATTTTGTTTTAGATCTGTAACCAGCCGACGGCGACATGAGTAGATGGACAACAAATAAGCCAGTGAGGCTGAGATGAGATTACCTGCTGTTCCACACAGATCCACACTGAGCGTCTGCTCATAAGGCCTGGTGCTGAACTGGGGCTCTCTGGTGAAGAGACAGATCAAAGCAGAGAATTTTCAGCTCGCTCTGTCATGTCGGAATATGTTGCAGGCTTAAAACAGAAAACACCAATCCCTCAATAGGTTCCGAGTCTCGGCTTTTTGCCTCTTTAAATATAACAGAACAGTTTAGGCTGATGTCTGCTGAATTTGAATTATTTGCCTTTGTGTGAACAGTACTGGCACTTTGCTGCGCATCTCATTTCTTATCAACACAACCATATGTGCTCTACTGTCCCCACTGCTTTTCTTCCTCCTGCTGTTGGTGGCTGTCAGTTTCTGTTGCTCTGGTTGCAATGAAAGGAAGTGGGTGTGCAGACTGGATTGGCTTCAGGCAGGGAGATCAATTACCCTCCACAGAAAACACCAAATATAGAAAAAAGTTTGTTTTTTTTCTTCTCTTTTGATGTCCTTTCGAGTGATTTGTTTAGAAGATGGATGGATTCTTGCTGAGGAAAAGGTTCAGGGTTTAAGACCAAAAGTGTAAATAAAATGCACAGTTTCTGATGCAAATTTTGTATCAGATAGCAAATCAGAAAAAACAGCTTAGGTCAAAGTGAATGACCATATTAGGGTTCAGGATTTTATTTAATCTGAGCTGAATCTGTGACTTAATTTTCTTTTAGCACTGTGAGAATAACAGAACAACAAGGACAGAGATAGCAGTGACTTATTGCATATAGATAAATGGCATCACACAAACAAAAATAAGGACATGCCTGCAAACCATGCAAACTGATATTAATGAAAAAAATCATTATTGCTCTAAGTTAGCAACAAGCTTGGAGCTGTCTTTGATTTGAGTCCTGTTTCAACTCAAAACTGATGACGTGAAGCACATCTAAGGACAGTGCTTCCAGTTTTGTTTGTTATGCCCCAAGTCCTGCGTTATGCTAATTACTCATTTATGAAGAGCTTTTCTCAACAATATCCGATAATTAAGCATTGCATTATATTCCTGAGGCTGTTTAAGGAATGGGATTTAATGGCTTATTTATGATTTTTGCAATGTACAAAAAAAGATGGTAATTAACACTGTAATTTATGTTAGAAAGCTTTATATAATTTCAGGATCAGTGGAACCTGCTCCATATTACTCCAGTATTAGATTAAATTTACTCCACTTGTTGGTTCCGGTTTTCATTTCCGGTAAATTATTTTCATTTAATTCACAACACAGATTCCTGTGAAATTTTTGTTTGTGTCTATGTAAGAAAAAGTTCTTATTCTTCCACCAAGCTCTACACAAAACACACCCCTGGAAGATAAAGACAACATATTCTAGAAGCATAATTTTAATACCAATGTGTGTAATATTACAACTGCAAAGGACTGGTTGGATTTTATGTTTCAAGTATCACACATGCAAATTCTGCATGGGAGTAGTTTATTTGGTCTGTTTAGTCCTTCACTGTTCTTGACGCCTACACTTGATGTGTAAGATGCTTCACAAAGAGTGAAGACTGACATGATGGTCAAGAATAAGATTTTTTTTTTCAGAAATTAATATCTTCATCACAATATTCTCCAATAACAACTTAATTACATGTTTTCCTGATCGCTCCAAACTGGGATGTATTTTATCTTTCAACCCTGTTACTTTCTAGAATGTGGACCATTTACTCTTTGTGGACCATTTAGCAAGCCTGTAGCACTGTTTGGACGAAAAGCACCTAAAGTCAATGATGCAAAACAGCAGGTGCTTTTCACAGATACTTACCCTGTGGACTTTGGGTTGAGGGGCAGACAGAGACAGGCTCGCTTTTCTGAAATTAGAATAAGACCTCGGTTAGAACAGGGTGACAGTTACTGCTGCTCACCTGTAAATATAAGGAGAAATACCTTTAGTCACTATCTGAAGCAGGAATGACCGAATAAATGGCCCACAGTATAAATAATAGGACAGCAATTTAGCAACATGAATAAATAGTGAGATACTTTTTAAATTTGTAACAAATAAGGCAAAATGTTTATAAAAAAGTTAAAATTCAACAACATAAATTCAGTCATTTTTGTAGGGTCACTGCTCTCTGCCTTCTATAAAAGTTGACAATAGCTGGTTGACTTCAGCTCAGGTTTTCATGTGTTTGTCAATGTTATTATGAATACACCAGGAGAAGGAAAATCTCATCAGAAAATCTTATTTTATTAATCAAAATATTATTTTTTCATCTCAAAGAATCAAATAAGAAAATATTTTTCCCTTTAAAAAATTATTGCTCCAAATTTAATATTGCTTAAAGTGAACTTGGCTATGAAGTGAGTAGTGTAGACGCAGCCATAGTGTGTGTTTGGTGATCTAACCATGGCAGCAGGATTTGGTCAGCTCAGAGGGATTGCTGCCATCGTTAGATGTCAGTTTTTCTGGCTGCGCCTCCGTCGTCGTTCCCCCTCCAGCCTGGGTGGGCAGGAGTCTGTCCGTGTGATTCTCATCCTTTTCCTTCCCCCCTTCCTCCTTCGCTCGTGTAGGCCGCAACCTTTTGGCAAAGCGGCTGGGAAAGGACGCCAGGCGTCTGGAGCGGCGAACGGAGAAGGAACTGCTGGTTTCTGCCGGATCTTCCAGGTTCTGCTGGAGCTCGGAGGAAGAGTTTCTCCTCTCCAGTGAGGAAGAGTCTTTCCAAAACTCTGGCTTAGGGTGAATGGAGCTGAAGGACTGGGCTGGGGGGCATTTATTAGCTGGAGCAGAAGGAGCAGAGGCCGTGCCCCTGCTGGGACTGTGTGAGTGAGCGTAAGGTGGGCTGTGCAGTCTGTAAGGCTTGCTCACGTCAAAGGAGCTGCTCTGCTGCAAGAGCTCACGGAGAAGGGAGTTGGCCTTCATCTCCCTCCGCCTGGCGAAGGGAAGCCTTCTGGGGGCGCTGCTGCTGCTGCTCGTCCCGTTCAAGCTCCCACTAGTCCCAGGAGCGCTAACCAGTACAACTCTGCTGTGAGAGTTTGTGTTGACTGGGCGGGGAACGTCAGGTTTGGTCCGCTGCCTTGAAAGGTCCCTGTCTTTGCGGTCCCAACCCTGCTGCTTGCGCATGGGCAGGCAATATGTGTGCATGTATGTGATCAGCTCAACAACAGACTGCAGTTCTTTCTCCGAGCTGAACTGAGGCGCAGCGGGCTCTGCAGGGCCAGCGGCCACTGCCACTGCCATTGCGCCCTCAACCTCGCTACTGGAAGACTCCTCCTCTTCCTCCTCCTCCCCTTCCTCCTCTTCATCCTCCTCCGACTCACTGTCCTCGTCCTCCTCTTCATCCTCGCCTTCGTCGGTGTCGTGAACCGGAAAGTCCTCAGTGTCCTGCGCCGTGGTGAGGTGGCGGTGGAGTTCGGTGCACAGGCGACTCGTGGGACGCACCGCTCGGGGCTTCCGCTCTAAAGGGAGGTCGCTCTGGGGAAGACGAAGAGAATATTTAGGAACCAAACATGAAAATGCCTTGGACAATTATTCAAATATAAAATAACAAGGGATTTCTACCTCAAGTTAGTAAGATTAGGTTTGTCATCAAACAGACAATGACCAGTGTATGACGTTATGCTAAACATATGGGAGTTATATAGTACTATGGAGTTTGCTTTGAAATACTTCATTTTAACATGAAGTTTGAGCTTTTGTATTTTAACTTTGTTTTGGTTGTATTTTCCCAGGAAGCCTTGGGCATTAGTCCACTTCCTGCTTTTTGAGCGGTCTCTGGTCTACTTGGTTTGTATTTTGATTTACCTTCAACCAAACCGAGACCGAAGTTTTTAGATGGAACATAGTTCACTTTTTCAGTCTGCATCAGAGTCCGATTGCACATTCACATCACCCCAAGCAAACCGAACATTCTGTGCAAACGCAATGTAGTTCAATAAAGCAGATTAAACAGGGCTGGTGTGAATACACCCTTAAAGAAAAACAGAAAAAAAGGACTGTATTTTCAATTTCCTGCCTTGGATACATGATCATCGAGCACACAGCAGTAAATTTTCCTTCCGACTTCGTGAGGGATGATTCAGTCTGCAGCTGCAATAAAATGGCTGATCTGTATTACTCATACAGATAAAGAATAGAGTGAGCGAATGTGATTCACTGTTGCCCTTCTGCCCTGTCAGTCAATACTTCCACCATCTGCCATCAACAGTGACTTTAAGAAGGCCTTGTGACAGACACAGGCCAGTCTCTTCCCGAGTTTCCTCCTGCAGCAGTTCTGTATGCTGATTACTTAGGCAACAACCTGCACGAAGGCTTCCCGTTCCCTATGCTTGTACAAGATAAATGACCAGTGTTGTAATCAATGACCACTTGAAGCACAATGCTAGCAGCCATCCAATTACTGCTAAGTCATACAGCAGTAGCCATTGTAGATGTCCTCTCATCCCCAACACTACATTTATCACAAGCAGCAGCTGAAGGTCTCTGCAAGCTTGACGGCTCAGGGTTTTTATTCTAAAATGAAATATCTATCACTGGGAAAATAAAAACTGTCACCATACGGGACGTGGTGCTGCTGCATTCTGGACAGCTTTGATATTGTTTCCCATTTTTGTAAACATAATGGAGTATCTGAGAGCTGTCAGGAGACGCATTAAAGCCTCCACGTGTGCTGACGAGAGCGGATTGTCCTGAAGCCTCTTTTTATTTACAGTCTGCCTGGATTTATTTGATCATTTCTTTTACCATGTCTGTGTTGCTTAAACTCTCCAGTAGAAGCCAATTTAAGAAGGGATGTTTGGTTCTATTGATGTTAAAAAAAAACCACACTACTCACCATATTTTTCAAGACAGATACTAAACTGCTAGGAAGTTCTGTAAATACTTCAGAAAAAGTCAATTTTTTTCCAGCCTGATTTTAATGATGCTTCTAGAGCTAATTACAAACTAAAGCACTAACGTCTGTTTATATAAAGCAACATACAAACAAGAAACAAATGTAGAACAATGTAATGAATCCATGGTGGCAAAAATATTCTCAAGATTTGCTGTAACTGCTCAAAGTCTAAAACATAGCTATGCAGGAATATTTGCACAGCCAAACATTTATTTTGATACATACATTCCTTAATATTTATATGTACAAGACGGAGAGACATCTGTTTTGTTTGTTTGACTCTACATTTCACTGTGAAACTTTTGTTTCAAAGCACAAACAAAAACATTTGCTGGGTCTTTATCCTTACTGACTAACTCATAAAGAAGTGGAGAAAATGTAGTTAAATTCCTTAGGCTGCCAGAGATCTTACAAGAAAATCTGTTTCTGGATGCTACTCAGCACACAAATCCTGAAAATTGTTCCGAGTGTTTCTGCTGACTGTCATGCACGATAAACTTTTATTTCTGAAATTTGTATCTGGTTTTATATCTTAGCAAGTAATGGCACAAGTAGTTTTCCATCTCTAACCCTCATTGAGCAACGTTTTTGCTAGAAATATTTAAGCCTCACAAATGACCAAAATCAGTCCAATACAGATTTAAGTTCAGAATCACTTCTGTGCATTAAAGACTAGGCAAGACGAATTAATGCAGACACATGTTAAAACACAACTCCTGCAGTTGCAGTGATGCTGACTGCAAACACTACATATAGCTGTAAATTACTTCTGCCTCAACTCGCCACCCTGAGAGGAAGTGATTGGAAAAATCCAATTTCGTTATCTCACCAACTTTCAGAGGACACAGAATGAGGCATCATGCAGCGAATAGTTAAGTGTGCGTCTGTGTGTTTTTGCTTCTGTTCTACTTCAGTCTGCTGGAAAGTGGATATTTTTACTAAAGGATACACTAATGATAGGGTTTTTTATATGTATGAGATCATATTGTCCTGTCACTTATTCACAGTAATTCGCACCTCACCTTAGTCAGAGGTCTGACTGGCCGTAGGCGCAGACTTCTGTTGCTGTAGCGATGGCTTTGGACTCCATCTTTATGTACGTCGATGCCGGTTGGAACATTGGGAGGAGTCAACAACAACTTCTTCAGCTGCATAAAAAAATACATATGATATCAGGACATTCTCTTAATATTTAGTAAGTAGAATGCCTTTAATAGTTATTAATTTAGTTCATATGGTAAAACTCAGATGTTATAAAGATTCATTACACACAGAGGTATATATACTAGATGATTATGGTTGATGGCCAGAGCCATTGCAATATCAATGTGTGACCTGCCACAATTACAAAGCACTGCTTAGAAGCAATATTTTGTAGTATGATATACAATAACAGACTTTGATTTCCCTAGATGCCCATACTAAATGTATATTTTTACCAGGAAAGGTGGTAAAGCTGGCAAAAAATGGATAGTTGGAACCTGTTGAAGAAAGAAAATATGTGGAATAATCATATTGTCATTGTGATACTCAGCAATAGTGTCACACATACAACATTTCCCTGATATTGTGAAGCCCTACTGCGCAATAGTCCAGTTGTTTTTTTTTGTCTTTTTGGCCAAGATGTGCTGCTTTTGCTAATGCCTCATCATGCCAGTCCAACTGTACAAATCTACAGCAAACTCTTAAATCCCACTGCTGCTTGTTCATGTTATTCTACCGCAGTTTTTCATTCCTCTCAACTTTCCATCAGATGCAACAAAACGTGAAAAGTAAACATCCTTAGCATTGACCTTTTGTGACTTGACCTCCATGGAAGGGTGTCAGTGATCATGTACTGGACGTCTTTCAAGTCAATAATCTTTACTATGATTGCATAGGGCATAACATTATCATAACATCACATTTTTGCATAAAAATATATATATTTTTCTATATTGGTATTATATATTTAAATCCTGAGAAGTTGATGTTTTACATTACACCCCTCTCTGTGTTGTGATGCAATATATTAGTTTACAATAAATAGTCTTTAATATTTTTGAAGACATTCTAATTTATTGAGCTGCGTCTAGTGCACACACATTAAGGCAGAATCATTAGGATGCAAATATAGTGAATTAATATGTGATAACATACTTTAAATAATAGGGTTAGGGTCAGTAAATAGAACAGGAGGACAAAAAAACTATTCACATTGACATAAAGCATTCAACATTCAGTTCTTTTGGCCTTTCACTGCACTTTCTAATCTAAATTCTGTCAGGCGTTAATGCTCTGCAGATGGATGTTTGTATAAAGGAATAATGTGTAGAAAAGGTCATGATACTGTACATTTATCATACCACTAAAGCTGACAGCTACATGGCACATTCACGTTTCCTATTAAAGAGCCAGATCCAGCTGTTCTTTTCTACATAATAACACGGCGTGACCACTGCCCCTCTTCCTCCCTCAGCCTCCCTTTCTCAGACTCCTGTTCTTCCATCATCCCTCCATCATTCTCTACCTGTTCAAAATTTTCTTGTTTGATTTATATATAATCTGTTTTGTTTTTTTTTTCCTCTGATTTCTTTGTGACTCCTTTCTAAATCAACCTGTGAGACCCTTACATATTTTATCTTAACTTCTAAACTGTCACATCAACTCTGTCCTCTTTTCTAACATCCCATCCTTTTGTTGTTCCAGATCAAACACAAAGCCCAAGTTAAGGCATAAAACATAGGAAACCTCTCCTTAAACCTTCCCTGGGTATTACTTTTGAAATGGATATTAACACAACCGCTACTCTTTCTCCAAGTATCCTTTCATTACTTTTTTTTCCATCTGTGTACTCATCCGTTCAATCCTGAGCGTGGCTTCATGGCAGCCCTATCAGCTGATATAAATCAGCTTAGAAAGAAAATCCCCCTCTAAGCTTTGCAGCCTTTGCTCCAAAAGATGATGCAGAAAATACAGAAATGATAGGAACGAGGATTCAAAGGGACCCGTTATGAAGACGGTCGACCTAAAGTGGGGGGCAATTCAGCAATATTGGGGGTCTGAATCACTTGGGAGATGGTTGTGGCAATTTATATAGATGTATCAGAGCAATCAAGCATCACTTTTTGATGCTGCAGTTCTCAGAAATTATAGAATAGTGTCACTTGTATGCCTTCCTTAAAGCTAATAATGTTATAAAGGAAGATTCTTTACTTTTTTTGTTGCAATTTAAGGAATTTGCAAAAAAAAGGTGAGCTGGGTATGTTGTAAAGAACAATAAAAAATGTTTAGCCTTTAGCTCTGTAAAGACAGTAAAGAAAAAAAAAAAACATCTGGCTGTAAATATAGCCAGAGTACTGCATCAGGAGGAAATACATACTACTGCATTTTCAGAATTGTATTTGTTAGAAAATATGAAAACCTTGGATTTTGTTTCCTTGAACTTCACAATAATAGCTGCTTTTTACACAAAGCCATAGCAAATGCAACTATTTTGTCATGGCTGAAATGTGACAAAATGACTGCAAGGGATATTAAAATGGCACTGAATTATTGTTAGTACTCTATAATCAAGTCATGTCATTGCATTCTGTTTATTTACTAAAACGTTTTTATGATTAAACACTTTACTTTAGTTTGACGAGTAATGTTGATATAGTGGTCTATTCCCTATTATTAAAATGTTCTTTAAATGTTTTTTTTTTTAAGGTTTCTGCATGGTCAGAGACCACAAGAATTTCCTTAGGTAGGGAAGAGACATGAATATCTACAACATAGCTTGATATGCTTTATACTGAATAAACAACAATTCATTTGTGAAAAAAATAAACAAACACAAAAATACTAATAATAGTAACATTTGTTTTTGAAGGTTCTCAATTTACTTAAACATTTTTGAATAATCAGCTGCTGTAAGATTAGCTAGCTATATTTAATAAAATGAGATAGATGGATCTGAGAAGAGCTGGTAGTGACGATTTATACTGCGTAAATAATACGTAAATTGAATTTACATATTTACTGTTTACTGTTGTTTCTCAGACAACAGTCACTAAGTGCTTCACAGTAAAAAAAATGTAATTATAGGCTTTTCATGGTAACAGCTTTATGAGAAAGTAATTTGAAACATTATTGGTAGAACTGCTTTTAAAGGGATTGGGTTTAAAAGTGCACCAAAATTTGACATATTTATATTATCAGTTTATGCTGTTAAACTGTTGAGCCATGAGGCAAGGTATAAACAACTTTCATCACTGTTATAGTACTATAATGCTTTAATGAACACAACATCACCACCCAACAGTGCTGGCTGCCACCAAAGAATACTATCTGGGTCAATTGACTGAAATGGGACGATTGCCTGCGCCGGTAATGGGGCCACTGCGGCCCTTTGTCTGAGAGCCAACTTGGCTTAGAGTGTGTGATGATGCTCCTCTGAGAGTGCCATTGAGGAAACTGAAGAGTAGACTGAAGGTTTGAGTCTGTGTGAAACGTTGCAAACTCTTCGACGGCATGGGGGCCTCCCTAACAGTATAGCCCACTCTTCTACTCTACTCTGCTTTGGATGCTTTCCAGAACTGCGCTGGCATCATCAATAGAGGCCTTGTTCTACGGTGGAACACACACATACAGAAAACGTGGAAGCGAAATTGCAAACCCAGGTGATGAAAGAAAGATGCAAAGAGAATCACACACACATATGAACAGCTTGTAAGGAATACAATCTGGCAGAAAACCAACAACAAAGATAATAGATAATGTGCTTCCTCAGAACAACTTTTTTTATCAAAATAATCTTTTGATAGCATACAAGATGGATAGGAATACACACGTTTGATAAATAAATGTGTTTGTCCAAACACAAACTCTGATTAGAGGTTTGATGTTCATAAAAGATTTTTATTTTTTAATTTTCATTTATTTGTTGCTAGTCCCTGAAGAATTTCAATAATAAATGATTCTGGCTTAAAATAATGTCTCATAGCTAACACACCCTAAAACTTTGTTTCTTAGAAAACGTAAATATTACATTACAGCAATATACAAAATGTTCATTACAGAAGAAATGTTTAAAAATTGTCCAAGTACTTTGCAGCATACTGTGCAATAAATACTTGGCTGGGGCTCATTTCAATTTAATCACTGCATCAGTGCAGTGTGGGTGGAGGTGACCAGCCTCTGGCTCTGGTGAGACATTACAGAAGCATTGTTGGTGCAGGTTAATGTCACCCCATTCCTAAATGGGTTTTACATAGGTTGATTGTGCACAATTTTCAACTTTTTCATTCCACTCAACTTTACATTAAAACGTTTATTACAGAGGGCAGTCAGCTTCTTTATTTTTTGACGTCATTCTATGGTGGGGCTGTTGATTGTCAACAGTCTTCCCAATGTTTGTGTAAGCAAAAAGTTTGTCCAGAACATTATATAAATCATGTATTTAATGGTCTTTAAAATATTCAAACTTTCTAAGAGTTGCTTGAGAAACACCACTCTCTGTACAACAATATAGCTGTATTACTTTTTCAATTAAATTACCTAAATAAATTAACTTTCTCACTGATGTTTTTTTTCTCTTTGGAGATAAAAATAGTACAAAATGTTTATTATATTCTTCTTTATAATTTTTAAAGTTCATAAAAACGTTTATGTGCAATTTTGAATAAAATGTGTGCAGTTATTCCAGAATAATTACAACTAGAGCATTAAAAGCGCAGACTGAGCAGACGGGCAAAGAAGCACTAGAAAGTTCAGTGAGGCCATCTGCAGAACCAGCACGTAACAGTAGAGGGCAGCGCCACACTCGGACCTGAGCACATGAGTGACAGTAAACATGACAGTAAACCACTCAACTGATGGAAGGAGGGGATGAATTACACACACACACATCTGGCAGCTTCAGCTGAGTAAAGGCCTAATGTTATTACAGCAGGCTTTTCTGTGTGAGTGGATGTGAATGTCAGGTTGCTATATTTGCCACTGATAGTGCACTCAGTGGAAACAGAGTCGGTATTCAGGATGATATGATTTATATTTAGTACAGCAAAATATCCTGCTTTTTTTCAGGGGTGCTGAACGTCACGGCTGGATTTGCAGCAGGGATTTTTGAGACACTGCCATCTGAACAGGCACACCACAAACCTCTTTGAAGAGTTGAGGAATGACAGGAAAACTTGCTTGAGCATATCAAACTAAGCTACGAAAAGTGTGGAGTTTACCAGTCTTTCTGCATGTAAATGATACGATTTCAGGCGATGAAATTCCTAGAAGCAATGGGTCTTAACTGACTTGTCACAAAGTGCCTGCCTGCAGGTACAAAAAAAAGTTACGCCGGTGGCAAACTGATTCAGAGTCAGGGTAGGAGCAGACACTCTGCAGAAGAGTTTGTGGAGAGGACTAAGTTTGTATGAGAGTTATCTGTTACCATGAAAAAGAAACAGAGCCATGCTGTCAGAGTTGAATCCATAGGGAGAGAATATGTTTTTACAGATCTGTGTTTTGAGTGCGTAAGTAGGGCAATGTTGAGGGTTGGGTGCTGGATAAGTTATGGTAAATGAACTGTAAAAGAAGGGGATGTGAGGAAAGTACAAAATTTGTACAAAATCATACAGTTCACATCAACATTTAAGGTATAAAATGAGAGAAAGTGTAAGGTGATTCCTCTTTGAACCCGAATGAGCCTCTGTTTCTGGTGTGACCCCTGTTGTCTTTCTGTTGCCCCAAAAGTATGGAAACAGAGACATGGGTAACTCAGTAACCAACCTGCTTCGACACACATCAACTGATAACTGTGGGATTTCACGGATAAACGAGGACAATTGTGTTCTTTTCTCCCTACACAACAGCAAATAAAATGAAAGAAAATGCCATCTGGAAGTGTGACCTCTCTGTACTGTTGACATTTTATTTAGACTAAAAAAATACCTTCATGGCATTTATCAGGCTGTTGCACAGTCACCTCTGTGTCCTGATGTTTTGCTGGATGCCGTTGCTTTGCCGTCTTAGAAAGTCCACACAGTAATTGTTATTGCTGCCAGGCCTGACTTTTTGGAAATGTCTTTCACTGACACTATAATGACAGGCAGTTGAGTTCAGATGTTTATATACATACATATTTTTAATGGGCATGAATGTCATATTAGGCGTCAATTAAAAAAATACTTTTTTTACACAAATTAAAAACCTACTTATCTTAAATTTAAATTTAACATTGTAGACTTGCATCAAAATATTTTAAAATAGTTCTGCACAGAACACTTGTGTCCAAGTTTATCTTCTAGAGGAAAACGTTTGGAGGTAGTGGACTGTGTAAGATTATTATGCCATTCACTTCTTTATTATGTATATATGCTTAAGGAGCCTTTCTGTTTTGACAGCTTATTAATTATTTGCATTAAGAGAGGAGCTGTCACAATGTAAGAAAGAAATGTCTTTAGAATTTTGCCTACTTTTAAATTAGTGATTTATATTTGACTGTGTTGGAAATGTGGGATACACCGCAGCAAAACAGTGCTACAGCATGATGCTGCCACTACCATACATTGTAATTGAATACCCTCAAATAAACTGAATACCTTCAAATAAAAGTCATACAAATTGCAGTTAAGTTTAATTGTGTCAGTTTTGGAGCAGGAGCTTCTTTTTTAGCTTCACACTCAGTCCACAGAGTAAAACTTTCTGCTTCTCTATCTTCAGATTTTCCAACAATGTGGCCGCCAATCACAAATTTGTTTGTATAAAATCTCCTTAAGCCCTGTTGAACTTTCACCTACTATTCCCTATGGTACTAGGGATTATTTGTAATTATTGGTTCACCATCTTTTAAGTGCACTTTAAGATGGATGGAGGCTAATTAACAAAAACAAGTGGTGCACAGGCCTTTTTTCTGCAACAAAAAAACACAACACTGTGGCACAGAACAGGGAAGAATGTAAGACCCAAACCAACAAACATTTTTTTCTTTGCTCTTTTGGACTGAATTATAAATGAACCCATTCAATATAAAAGAGGTTAGCAAATCTTTCCTGCAGAGCAGCTTGGTGAATATTTATGCTGCAGGTATTCAGTCATCCAACTTGACTCATGACTGCCAAACAATGGCATCTTTGTTGACCGCCACTTACTCAGAGAACCTTAGACGCAGACCCTTATGCTGTGAAATTTAAGTCAACTTAAGGACGCAGGGTGGATTCAACTCGACAAGTGCAATAAGGCCATATTACAGCGCTAATCATAAGTCGTTTGTGGCAGTGAAATAGCTTCCTTCTTTAATTAGGCTTCAGAGCCGGGTACAGAGCTGCATTCTTCTGACAGCTGAGCCAACACAAAAGAAAATGGGCCACAATATTCCCTGTAAAGGGATACAACAATTTGTTGCTCCTGTATGATAGGATGGGGGGTGTGCTCAGGTGCAGGCTGATAACAGGGAGAAGCCAGAGCGAAGAGAGGAAAACACGGTTTGTTCCCAGAAACGTGGTTCAGGGAACGATGAAGGGAGGCATGCAGCAACACAGTGTGAAAAGAGAAAAGAGGGCTTGAAAACAGGCAATCACATGAGCAACACAATCACAAGCATTTATATTACTGTGCTAACAAGCAGGTGTGATAGTTACCTAATCCAAAAATGTTCTGATTGTCAATGGCAATTCTTAATTCTTCAAAGGGGATATTATATTACTTTTTGCTAAGATATCTTATCCTCTAACATTTCTTATGCTTCTACAGTCTTTACTCAGTCACATACAGCTGAATCCTAATTTAGAAAAAAGTTAGTTTATTTCAGTTATTAAATCCAAAACGTTAAACTGACAAGTAAATTCAGTACTTGTCACCCTGTTGTACTTCAATATTTTTTTATGTTAATTTTGATGATTAATTAACAGATTAAAGCATGCAGCCTCTTTCTCTGAAAACTTTCTCCCTTTTCCTTGAGGAGACACACATGAGTCTTGAAACTACAGCAGCCCACGCTCACTGAACAGGACCGGATGAAAGGTTACTTTGTGCCTTGGCGCTGCTCTGTTTTTTGGGGAGTTAAAGGCAGACTTTGAACCTCGCAGGCCAACTTGAGGGGAACATCAAGGTGCGACGCGCGATGAAGATTAGAATGCCGGTGAGAAAGAAAGTGGGGGAGCATGGGAAAGGAGAGGCATGGCGCAGAAAAGGTGAGGAGGGGATAGATGGCGTTTGAAGCTCGAATTAAAGGACCCACTCTGATAGATGTCGCTTTCTGAGCTGCAGGGGACTTTTGATTTTCAGATCTTTGTAAACAGAACCAGGAGGGTAGCGTTAATGTTCTCAAACAGGCACTCAAAGGTGTGCTGTAAACTGACTGGCAGGAAGATGAAAGTGGATGTTCACATCTGATGTTTTTGTTCATAATATTGTTATCAAAATGTATCCAAAATGAATATGACTTTAAGGTAACAGATGTTCTTACAAGAGATAGGTCCTCTGTCTCGGCCCCCAGTGACTGACTGAAGTCCTCGGCGCTCAGAGGAAGACTTTTCTCCTCCTCTTCCTCTTGACTGGGCTCTTCCTCTAGAGTTGGGAAAACAGAGAGCCCGCCCACCTCTGCATCCACCATGCCATCCAAACTGTCTGTCAGAGCGGCCAGAAGTGCCGCATTCTCCTCTTCTATCTGCGAACACAGAGAGAAAAAAGGTGAGAAAAGAAAATACAACAAAGCAACACAGAAAAAGACTGGAATGGATTCTTGGAAATGTTTCTTAAATATTTGTGGAGAAGCAACAATCAATCAGTCAGTCAGTCAAAAAACTGGCAAATAGTCCCTCATTTGGTGCTAATGGTGAATTTTATTCCCTCTCCTTTCACTTCTCATTCAATGCCTTCTGCTTACAATCACAATGTTCAGCCTTAGTTCGCCCAAAACTCCTTGGGGGAGATTACAGAATAATGTGTATGCATTTAAAACTGAGAATATCACTGGAACTTATCTGAGGACTAAAAGGAAAATTAGTTGTGCTTCTCAACTAAACGCCTCCTTTGGGAAGATATTCTTATTATTTATCATGAATGCTGGGTGCATCATATCCTCCTGACTGATACATTTTCTGTCTATAAATTTATATACCACCTCTTCTTCTTCGTCAATTAAAGTAATGAATCAAATGTTTCTAATGTTAAAATTAACTGTTTTAAAATCAATTTTACTATGTAAGAGAGTAACAAAATTAGTTGTACTAAAGAGGTTATTTGTAAACATGATTGCCTAAAATATTTTTGAACAATTTGCATTAGACTGTTACTGAAATATTCTTAAGGGTCAACTTGGAAGTAATTAGGCTTGGATGACAAACCAGATCTGAATCTGAATTGAGCAATTTGCATTTCCGCCTAGAAAAAGAGGCATACAGCGTCTTGTTTTCCTACATTATCCCTATGTGGAGTCAGCATGACTAAGCTGTTTAGCGTGTATCTCCTCTGGCTTGGTGCAGTAACTTTCAATGACAGTTTTACAGCGCTAGCGCTAGAAGTGCTAGACAATACTAGCACTTTTTTCACAGATTTTCTCTATATATGTTGGTGAACCAGAGATCTGACTCCACCACTTTGTCTGATAAACTCAAAATGGGTATTTCACTCTCAAGTGCAAAAGGGTAGAAAAGGTTTAAAGCTTGGAGTTTAGTCTCTAAGCAGAACAGAATCAGGTTTCAGCAAAGATTTTCAGCATTTGGATGAAAATTGCTTTCACATCTCACTCCACCCTGCAATCATCACCCACGAAACATCCACAACGTAGCAAACATTTTCACCATGAAGTCATAAAGAGGGACAGAAAATAGCAATCCTTTGAAGGATTTATACACATCAACCACATTTTGAGACTGAAAGTTAACTTTTGTTCTTTACGTGCAGACAGCATTTAACTGTTGACTAAATCCTGTTTCTTCAATCAGTCTTCTCTAAGATCTAATCAGTTTGGGTTAATAGTTTCTCTGATTTCTGACATTTATCCAGAATAACATCAGTCTGGCCAGCTTGTGAAAAACACATTTCTGGTAAAACAGGATTTTTATTCCTTTTAATTCATCATGACTGGTGTGGCTCAGTTTGAACTCTTGCTCATCTGTTTTACGTTTCCTGCTGCAGGAACTACTTTTATTTTTTCTATAGTTTTCAAACATGAAGAAAATAGTGAAAGTAGCAGAAAAGATTTCAGTTTGAACGTTTGTTTGCTTTTTAAATCCCAGCAGCCCAGCACAAAGAGGCTGTTTACCGATGAGGAGTTGCCATCTTGCTGAGAGCTGCGTCTGGAGGAGAGGTGATAGCACTGCTGGCCTACAGGAAGCCACTAACTTTTATCATCCAGCTTAATATGTCCCTCACTGCCAAAGTATTTATCATAAAATTTATTCATTGTCTCAGGCTGCCTGCCGCTCTACCTCTGTGCCAGAAGCTACTTTTCAGAATTTGGAAAAGGAAGAAATACTTTAAAATGTCATAATAAATCAAGAAATCAAACAATAATTGTCTTGGGAGTTACTGTACTGTATATTACAATTATTTATTTGATTATTTGTTATGGTTAGTAAATTTAATTATACAATAACATTCTTTTGACTTTAGTGTGACTAAGAGCTCTCCAGACTTATATAACCCCCAGTGACACACTTACTGCAGGCCCAAACAGTTCTTATTACTATAAAACTATGCAATTTATACATTAAGTTGATTAAAATCTTCCAATTGTTCAGATATAACTGGGGATATAAAAATGTAACACATGACCTACTCTTCAAAAGACAAAAAAACAAGAGGACATGATAGATGTTTGAGGATCTTTGTAAGTCAAGAAATTACTCATTTCTACAATCAGAGCAATAATTTAGAAGTTGAAGCAACAGGAACAAGTTTAACGTTCCATCACACACAGTGAGAAAGATGTTAAAGGAGATGAAAAAAATCTCCATCAGAAACAATAAAAAGTATGTATTCCCTACCACTGCAAATCATAATCATGTGGACGATTGCAAAAAGCTACTGGGACTTTGCATATTGCCAGATAAGGATAAATCATAAAAAAAAAATCACCTCATGCCTGCTAGTAAGTACAGTGGAGGATATGTGATGTTGTGGGTGTGCTTTTCTTCAAAAGGCCCAGAGAACCTTGGCATCACGACACAAAATACTGGGCTTGAAAGGTGCAAATTTAAAGTGTAAAAAGACAAAATCAGAGGAATGAGCAAATGAGATATGAAATGTAAAAACAAAAGATTAATCAATAAAAGGAAAGCAATGGCAGATAAATAAATAAATAGAAATGCATGTATAAGGACATTTTCATATTAGATTAGACAAAGTGAAACCAGGAACCTGCGTAATGAAGTTATGCTTTAAAGAAATCTACACTAAGTTAAAAGTCAGGTGAAAGGTTATTAACTTAACAAGTTTTAACAAAAGATTCAACAAACAAAATGAGGAGAACAAAAAATTAATGCAAATTGTGGACTTTTGTTTTTAAGTTCGTTGAAGATCTGTTTTGTGTCTGCAATGAATAGGCACTCGCTTGGTGTCAGCTAGAATGAATCAAAGTAGTGATAAAGACTGAGGCACTCTGAGACGAACAGCAAAGACAGACACAGTAACTGTTTACTTCACCTGCATTCCCATCATGCCTTGCCTGTCTTCATTTAGGCAACACTCTGTGGTGCATCACAGGATCAGAGCAATTTCCAGCTGCAGGGCTGGATTACATGACCCAATGCACCAAAATGCTGTTATTTCTCAGTGGTTCCTTTTTATTCACAAAGTGCACTTGATTTATCCTTTGTAATGAGACCACAACACCTCGCCTGGTCAATAATGAAGTATTGACTTTTAGATCTGGAAAAATCAAGATGGGGATTCTTCGAATTCCTGGAGGAAGGGCCCCAGGAAACTGAAGCCTGAAGGTTGTCGCCGGCCCCTTGCAGAAGCACTTGGCCAGTCCAAACTAATGGACTGCCTCCATAATCGTGTTACACAGTGTAAATGGGAATCAGTTTTGTTGCCAGTGCCCTTTGAGGCCTGCTGCATGTCTGAATCTCAGAACGAGGATCAAGTGAAAGGCTGGGATCTTGCACGTGTCAACAAACAGAAATGCTCTGGCAACTGCACAAGTTGTACTGGAGGTCAAGAACACAGTATGCAATGTTTTAGTGAAGTAACATGATAAAGTCTTTGATTTAGTTCATTAAATTACATGATTAGCAAGGAATAAAAAGTATAAACCACACCAATTTTCTCAAAAATTCAATTTCTTATAAAGCCATTAACCTGAAATTCACAAGACATGATGGAATTACCAAGGTCATAAGCAATGGACACATGAAGAAAAGAAGCTGCAAAAAGGCAGCGAAAGCCATAAAACTCACTGAAACCTATTAGAAAGAAATCCCAACTGCATCAATGCAAAATAATAGTAACTGATTTGATACTAATTTGTGGCCTATCAAAAGCTTTCCTATTACCAGGGTATTGCACAAGAGTCATCACATAATGGGTAAAAAGAAAGGAAGAGCTCTCTCAATCTTATTGCTGCAAAACGTAGCGATGGCTTTGGTGTACACCTTTTTCTAAACTTCTCAATGTTCTTGTGAGAACCTCATAGGTCATAATGAAGAAAGATATTTCACCACAAAAGTCAAAAGAATAATAATAAGAGTTGGTGAATCATAGAGAGGTTCCAAGAGACATGAAATTAGGAGGGTTTTCTGTGAAAACACTGCAATACCACTTCTGAATGAAAAGCACACAGACACTAATTTGCTACAGGAAGCATTACCACACCAATGTTATATTGGAAGAATGTAGTCTGACCAGGCACTATGTAATATTCAAAAAAGTGAGTTTTGTAGGTAGGAGCATCGTGGGATAGGGATACCTTTCAGTAAATGGCACTTGATGAAAATGTGAAGATTTAATGAAGGTGGACTTTTAATCAAGATAATGATCCCAAAGACACAGAGAAGCAACTTCAGTTGACTTCAAAGAAAATAAAGCTGACAGAATGGTCCAATCAATCACCTGACATGAATACAATTGAAAATCAATGCAAAGAACTGGAGATCACTCTATGAAATAAGTCCTGGGACTAGACTGTCGACACAGGAAATATCTTTCAGTTAAGAATTTAATCTACTGTTGAAAGCATGTTCAATATTTATTCATTGTGCTATAATGAATAAATATTCATTATCGCACATATTCAGTTTATTCATTATATGTAATAAACTGAGGTTATTGCATATAACCTCAGTTTAGAATAAATTGCTTTTATTTATTTTTATCCATGGATTACTTGGATTATTACCAACATTTGGTATGAATCTTATTTCAATACAACCATTCCAAATTTCTTGAGAAAATAAATCCCAATGTGTTTTACAATTTTTCCCCCTGCTACCTATTTGAAAAAATAAAACTTCTAAATGCATTTATTAGGAAACAAAATAAAATGTACGACAGTAGATTGGATACAGAATATAAAAGAGTTTAACCTGAACAGGACTACAAAAATAAAGATCGGATGGACAGATGCAGGACTCTTGTGCCTTTCAACATGCCCTCATTTAACAAAAGGAAATTAACTGGAGAAATTGCACAATTTGTAAACATAATGACTATTGGAGAAATAATCGGCAGATCATCTGGTAAACAGAAACATAATGGAAAATTTGACCTCACTGTTGTTTCATACAGAGACAAAGTCTGTCTTTGTGACAGACAAAGATACAAAAAAAATCTGCACTGTTGTACAACTGATATTTATTGACTGACACTTCAACAGCACACATTAGGTAAATGTGACTGTCCCTTAACAAATATTGCATTGTTAGTAGAGCAAAATGAAATTGTGCTCTTACAAAAGCATTCTACGCTGATGCGCCAGTCCATGACTCAACTGGAGATTACATGAACTTCACTTTGGTGATAAAAGCTCACCTCAAAGAGCTCATCTGCCGTACTGTAGTGGATGGAGGCTGGTGACACATCCGCTGGGTGATCAGTGCACCACTGCAGCTCACTGAGGCAGTTGACGCTGTCGAAGTCGCTGGTGTCCAGCTGGGAAAGGTCGATGTCAGGGAAGTCTGTGTCCAAGCGGTCCGAACACACCTCCTCCTCCCCATACTGAAGATGGGGACAAAGAGAGAAAGTTCACATCAGTACTAAAATTCACACACAATTCCCAGGCGTTTGGGTTTTCTGAGACACAACAGAGTTCACACACGCATACATGCATGCATACACACACACACAAAAAAGCCACTCACTCTCTGAAACATGAACTCAGAATAAATCTGGAGCTGCTGATCACAGCTGGATAGATCTCCTGTGAGATATGAACAAATATGAACCTTTGCAGTTCTGTGTCAAAACAAAGAAATGTATATACCCCCTGCAACTCTTTGAAACATGCTACCAAGCATGAGAAGTAACCCTGCTCCACCTTTGATACATGCTGCTGCAGTTGATGTTTTTTTTTTTTTCTTGTGAAGAGTCACATTGTTAGAACTAGAAGTTTAGCTAGTTCCCCTTGGGCTACCCTTTCTAAAATATGCATGCAGGCGAAGCACAGCAAGACACTTTCGATAAAAGTCCCCATCATGTGGCCAATACTGTACATTATTACCCTGTTCACTGTCTGAGTCAAAAGGAGCTCTCATCAACAGCTCTTCATCTTTCAACAGCCACTCATTAGAGATAATGAGGCTTCCACATTCAGAGGTTCAACACGGAAACCAACAGAGGCAGTCAGAAAACGAGTCACAGGCACCGACAGTTACCGCAGAGGTTGCATTATGTATTTATTCTGCAACATCCCCCTGTGGCTCAGAGCAAAGTTACCCAAGAGGTCCTAAGGTGATTAGTTTTCTTTTGTCGGCTGAGGGGATGTTTATCTGTGGAGCAGACTGCATTGTTTACTGTATTTGTTCTTCAGATTGTGAATCTTCCTCTTGTTCCTGTGCTTGATTTATTCTGTAAAATCTGACCAAGTATTGTAAACTTTGCTTTATGTTCTTAAAGGCATTATGAACCGTAAACTGCTGAAAGTGAATGGGCAAACAGAGATAAGGACGAAAGAGTAAGAAGGCAAGAAAAGTCTTGGTTTAAAGTAGAAAATTATACATATGTGGCATTGCCACATTCATATTTTGTTTGTATTTTAATAAACGTGAATGCTCATGAAACCCATTAAAACCATTTGAAGTTAACAATCTGGGTCCTATTAGGATTCTTGAAAGTCGCAATGACCTTAAAAGCCTCTCATAAATTGATCAAATCTCTTCAAGAGGCAAACACCTTAGGAAGAACTCTTCAATCTTCATCAATTAAGAATCCAAACACCTTGCTATAAATTTTTACTTCAGTAAGTTTAAAGGGACTACTAGAGAATTCCTGAAAGCTCTGATGACCCTTGAAGGCCTCTTAAGTCACAAGAGTCAACTGCTGTAGAAATTCTGGATCATCCTAACAAACCCCATCTTTAAGCCCTATAACATCTTTAAGACGCCCCAAAGCTCCTTAAAACATATTAAACACCTCTACATGACATAAAAAAAAACCTAAAGAACTTTCACAAATAATTATTTTCTGAAACATTTTAAGAGGCTCTTTAAGAAAACCTGCCAACTAAACTCAAGTTTGGAAAGTTCAAGAACTCCTTGAACATCTCCATTTGTATCAATGATACTCTCAATGACCCTGGAAGCTGTCTCAGGTCATATTTACACCTTAGGAAGAACCAAAACTCCTACATTTGGCCAATAAGCACTTCTGCACAACACTGTTTCCTGAAAACACATTTATGACGCAACTGAAACAGTCACCTTTATTTATTTAAAATTTGCTTAAATAAATAAAATGTATTTAAGAAAATTTTATTTGCTGAAAGGTATCCCTTTTTAAATACCCTGAGGAAGCCCTTAAGTTCTAAACTGTACTGTTGTTACACCCATAGCATCCAAACAGCTTCCAAAAGAAAGCAGGTTAGACCCCAAACACTATTATAACACTTGGAAAGAATCAGAAAATCTCACATCTTCTAAAACACATCGCCTCATGGCATCAATTGCTCCATTAGTCATTATTATGCAATCTGAATTGTGTGTGCATTTAACTTTAAAGCCTGGGGAGAAAAATGGATTGCATGTAAAAACATGTGTGATAATGGAGAGCATACGTTTTCCAGAAAATTCTCAAAGTTGTTTTTCCAACTTCCAAAGGTTGTGATTCTCAAATTACAATTGCTTAAAAACTTGAGATTCTTCGTAAACCACATGCAAACTTGTGGCAAACCCAAACAAACTACATCACTTATAAAACTATGTTAAATGAGGCCAAAACAGCCACATGTTCTGCAGTGAACAGTTGTTGGTCTCAGACGGAAACCTTTTGCCACGTCACCATAAGAACAGCCTAAAAGACAAGCAGGAAGTGTGTGCGTGACTTGCTGTGACGGAAACCAACTGCAGACTCCTGGGGAAGGAGGATGCAGGAGGAGATTTTAGGCAAAGTGCTGGAGAAGAGAGGAGGGACCGTTAGAGGCGGGAACATTGACGTAAACAACGTAGTTCAACCAGTTTTTCACAATCACAATGACTCAGCTAAATTTCTTTACATCCTGAACATGTAACTGCACATCTGAGAGCAACTAGAGCTCAATGATCTATTGTAAGTTTTAAGGGGAAGTATGCTTTGTTTCCGGAATTCAAAACCCCCACAGAAAAAAATTGTTTCTTGTCTGTTCTCTCTGTGGTGAGCAAACAGGGCTGATGTGTTAATCTGCTGCTTAAATAAAACTTTTGCTACCTAAAATGCAAATAAGCTTTGTTTTTTAGATTGCCTGTATTTCTGTAGACCATCAAATAAAATTTAAGCAAAGAGTTGTACTTTACAGTTTGAAATAAATGCATACAGTGCAACGTCATGCAACATTTTTTATTGTTTTAACCAAAAGTGAAAATAACCAAAAGTTCTGTCATGAACATAAAAGGAAAAATGGATCAGATTTCACTTAAACATAACACGGAACTTAGAAATCACTTGAATCTATTGTGTGTAAGTTTGTGACACTTAAACATAATTAATTTGGATACATCAACAGCTCAGTTTGATTAATAAAAAGCTGACTGTGGATTAAATTAAACAAATGTATGCGAATTATGTTGATTGCTTGTCCTGGTTGAGCTTAAATGTGGTTGAAAATGTCATTGGAGAAGACAAACACAATGATGCAACATTTTCATCCATTCAATCATCACAGATTTCATTAAAAAAGCCATTGTGGTTATCTATAATGCACAAACAGAGCACCGCCAAAAATCAACAACCAAAACAAATTTATAACAAATTACCATTAGGCCATCATAATTAATTGTCTTTTCTTCTGCAAAGCGGTGTTTGATTATCAGGTTTCTCGCTTTTTTCTCTTCACTCGCTGCAGCATCATTACTTTGTTTTTACCACCGTATTTAAAATTCCTTGATGCTTAGAGGTTTATGATTACTTTTACAAACCAATTTAAGGGGCACTTTAAATACCCTTGCTGCTTATAATTAACATAAATCATATTACTCCATAATGGCTCATTTTCTCACTAATATATTTCACAATTTCAAACTGTGTTTTTTCCTTTCTCTGCACAAAACAGTAAAATGCACACATAGACAAAACAACTTTCCCAGTTCTCATGAACAAGAAAACCACATTTGGTCAGTTTCTGTTTTTTTTTTCTCTATCTTAATTATCACGCTGTAAATTTTTTTTGCTGTGCATAGTGCTTTAAAATCTGCCTTTGAGTTACTTATCATGCTGCTTTGCAGGGTGGTGAGTGTATTGTGTTTATTTAGGTCAAGGAATGGATAATGCAGCTGATATCATTTATGGTTTCATAAATTAGAGGGAGTAGAGTCACAGTAAACCACAGAGACTTGATCAAAGCATGGACTGGATGAAAAAGACATACAAAGGGAGGGAGAGAGAGGAAAAGGAGAAAATAAAGCTGGGAAAAATCATACCGGACACTTGAAAGGTAAGACAAAGGGAATCCAGGTGCAGGAATTAAGACAAAGCGGGAGAGAGAAAAAGAAACATTTAGGTCAAAGGAGAAAAAAGATGGTCGCTGGGGATAAGGGAAGAAGAAAAGCGAGGAAGAAGGAAAGGATGTCCTCTATAAGCCCCTCCTGCTGCTTCCTTTCTTTCTAGTTGCTGATGCAGGTGTGTTTTCACCTTGCTGTATTTGTATGTTAGTTAGCATGCAGCTCACACACAAATGTCACATGGTTTCCACTCTTCCCCACAACCACTTGTTTGCTGCTCGGCTCATATTTCATATTGTGTTTGTCATTTTGCTTTCCCCTGCATATCTTCCTTTTTTTATCTGCCCTTAAGTGTCTTTTTTATTCCTTCTTTTTTGCCTTGTGACCCTGTACTTATCAATCCCACACCATGTTCAACTTTCTTTCCTATTTATACAAGCCTTCTCCAATGACCTTCCTCTCTGTTCTCCATCTTTCCCTCATCCCTCCATCTCAGTCTTTTCTCCTTATAAACTCAAAGGACTGGCTGATTGATTCCTTTGTTTCCACTCAGCTGCTGGACCTCTTTCATCATCCCTTTATATCTCCCCTCTTCTGTCCATTACAACTAGTCAATCAATAAAAACATCCTTGGGCATGGCACAGACATCCACAAGCACACAGATGCATAGAGTGAATGTTTAACCTGAAAACAGGAATAAATGTCATGTTTTGTTATAGGAGACCAATTCACATACCAAAGCAGAGGTTCTCTGCCTTATATTGCTAGTGCTCCGCTCTCCTGTATCCTGTTCTCTATCACACACACTCACAGACATAAGCACTGCAATGTCGCTGATTAATAAGATATGTTAGCAGGTGCACACTATAAGCCAGAAACACTAAAACCTCCTGAACTTTTTTCATAATTTGCAACAAAAATAAAATTCAATATATTTTAAGGCGATTTAATGTGATAAACAAACACACAATAATGTCTTCCTGTGAAGTATTAAGAAGATTTTTCACAGACAAAAACTTTATACAACCACTGTCCACTACAATTGCAGCTATATTGTGAAGTTTTATATAAGGGTATCTGAATAAAGGACAATAAATACAAAATACACAACAGATTACTCAGGTCTTTGATGTGTCCTTTATCCCAATGAAATCAGTAAAAAATTATGGTTATGATATGAAAAAATGTAAAGAGAGACAGTAGAACTACTTGAAGAATGATGTCTAGAACACGTGATGCTTCTTCTTATGTCTTTACTGCTGCAGAAGTAGGCTAAATGTGGCCGACAGTTGTGGCTGCAGCATGTTTGCCATACTGTGTGCTATAGAGTTCTGATGAAGCCGCTTCACATCATGACTCACAGGCACCAGGAGGAAGAATCAGAGGACTGAGCAGTTATTCCTCTGCATGCAGCTGTTGTTTCATTTTTCCACCAGGGTTGATTGTGGAAGATCACTAAAGTTCACCATGATTAAGCGCAAAGGCTTTTAAGGAGGTGGAAACTCCTAAAGTGTCTTTTTAAATACTTATGTTACCTTATTTTAATGTTACAAAAGGAATATGTAATGAAAGGACTGATTATACACCGCTGAGATTCTTACGAAACTTGTTCAGCAAGTTTGAGAGACATTTATCTCAATCTCATCTCAATTACACACCTCTAAAAAACATAAATCATTCTTTCTATCTAACCTGGGTGTTTGTTTTTTCATTGCATTATCTTATCCCTTGTTGACATTTACAAAAAAATAAGAAAACTCCTTTTAGGACGATTCTGTGCTGCCATTGGCATCTAAAATTGTGAAGTAAAATGCATGGAAACATTGTTACTGAAGCCCAAAAGCTTTGAACATTGGCAAGTGAAATTTTAAGTAATCAATTTCACTTTTTAAAAAGTACAACAAAAATATGGTTCCACAAAACATGCTGGCTGTGAAGTCAAGGCCCTATTTGTGTTTTATTGTACGGAATGTGTCACAAAATATTGTGTCACAAAATGTGTTCAAATGGGAAGGAAATCTAGCAAACTATCATGTAGATCAATAAAGACTCAAAGCAGACTTTGAACAAGATAAATCTTTTACTGAAAAACACCATTAAGTCAGCAGATGAATTAGACAGTGGCATCCTCAGAAATGAAAACATCAGTCAGAGTGTCTCTGTCAATATCTCTAAATCTACCAAGACTTAAATGAGGCATTAGAACTAGTAGATTAGGCCAATTAGCATGAAATTGATATGTAATAAAGACTTCATTTAGTTACAAAAAGGGCATATTTCATTGATAATCCCAGTAAATTTGGAGATAGTTTTAGGGACTTTAAAGCATTTATATGCCTCAAATGCTTGATCCTTGTAGTAATGCTTGTCTGTGATTAGTGAACAGACTTTCCACTTTATGAGATATACCTGGAGATTCATGTAAACACAAACAGTGTATGAGTCAATCTGAAAGGAGCAACTCAATGCACTTAAGCGGTAAAGATGATTTGTTAAAGTTCAAACCAAGCATCAAAACGAGGAAGGAAAGGAGACGTATGTGACTTTGAATGTGGGATGGCTGCTGGTGCCAGGTGGGCTGGCTTGAGTATTTAAGAAGCAACTGATCTACTGGGATTTCACACACATCCATCTCTCCAAAACAGGCATCACTCATGTCAGCTAAGAGCAGGAAACTGAAGCCTGAATTTACACAAGAGCTTATTGAACAGCAACATAATGGAAAAACATGACCAAGTCTGATGAGCCATAATTTCAGCTGAAAAATTCAGTTGGTGGGATCATAATTTTGTGCAAACATCATGGAAGCAGATCCATCCATTCTAGTTAGTGGGAAATTATTTGGGGAATATGTTCTTTGTTCACTTTTGGGCCTTTTAGGAACCACGTTCAAAGAGCACAGCCTACCTGACTATTCTTGTTGATCGTATCCAACAAAGAACTCATCTTCTAGTGGCTACATCCAGCAGAAAAAATTACCATTTTAAAAAGCTAAAATCATCTCAAAATGATTGGACTGTAATTCAGTGGCCATTCAACCGAGAACTATAGTGATGTCGTGAAACGGGAGAGTCAGGTCCTGGATGTGCTGTGGAAAAATGCACAGTAACAGCAACTCTATCATGTCAATATGCAGCAAAATCTCAGAGGCATGTTTTGAACATATTATTGAATCTATGCCACAAAGAATTTAGGCAGTTTTCAACAGAAGAAGGAGATCCAACACCGTAACAGCAAGGGGTACTAAATAAAGTAACGATTGAGTGCTTGCTCCAACACAACCGCTTTGAGCCAAAATTGACAACACAGTGTGTTAAAAAGCAATTGAACTCTGCTTGATTTGTGCATCATTTTGACAGCTCAATATTGCTGGAGGCAGAAAAATGAAACTAGGTGAAAACAATCGATGGCTGTTTGGCTCCCAATTAAACATACAAACATTTCTATATCTTAAAAAACCCAGATATAAAATTTCTTTAGAATATCATCTTTAGAGCTGTGGAACAATAATATCAGCTAAAAAGCCTAATAACTACATTGGCAAAATTAAGTGTAAGGAAAAAGAACAAGTGCAGTGACTTCCTCTTGTGGTTAATCTCTGCCTTAGTAACAACACAGAGAACCTACTGGCCCATTCAATCGTAAAAAGCCTGCTGGGATGATCGCACATTAGACCCATCCTATTAATAGAAAGCTTTCACATGGGAAAGCTATATAGAGTAAAATGAACAAATGGATGTGGGAAAACCAGACAGAGTCTGTGCTGATGCCCTCGCATGTGGATGTACATAATTGAAAACTGATCTTCTATAAACATACATCAATGCAGGGGTCATAGTTGAAGTTGCAACTTCCTCTGTGAGTTTTGACCATGGTACTGGACATAAAGTGGAAGTGTCTCCATGTTTCCATGGAAGTGTTCAAGTGCAGCTCAAATGGTCTCGTTAGGGGAGAACCTTTTCAGATAACCAACTTTTGCACATGTTTGGAAACCAAAAGTGAGTTTAGGTAACATAACCTTTATTACATTTTTCACAAGAAAAATGTAACCAACTATTCTTGCAGAAACATTCCATAGACTCAGAATACAAGGGTAATCTGCAGGGTTGTATTTGTGTAAGCATATTTTATTGTTTAATTTATGACAGTCACAGTCTGGTGTATCCAGGTGTTTGACTGTTGAAAATAATTCATTGAGCTGCAACAGAGCTGTAATAATGATGTGACACTTTATTGATCCACAAAAAGAAATCAAAGCCCTGGCTGCTGCTTTCCTGGCAGCTAGACAGCGGGGGCTATTGTAATGTTACGTAAGGTCAGTCACAAGCCCAGTCATGTGACATTGGTCTGGACTGTCCAAACTTCCCTTTAGGAACAAACTGAGGCACAGGCATGCTTGATCAGAAGCAACACCATACAAGGCCTCACTCCCTCAACTCTGTGGTGCAGCCCTAAGGTTGGTGGAAGTAAAAAAAAATGCTTTAAGTCTTAATTAGAAATGCAAATCAGTTTCTCAGGTAATGCTGCCACCTTGAAAACACCTAATGAATAATCCAGCAATCCAGAAAGTTTAGGATTGAAAAAGATTTACTAAAATTAGTGTATTGATGAAAGAAATGCACTCAAAAGTACATTTTTGTTTGAGGGTTTTATGGTTCATTATCCAAATTGAATTTAGAGATTATCTTAACTTCTGAATAAGACATTTCATTGGATCAAAACAAAATTGGAGGAAAACAATGTAAATCTCCAAAGCAAATAGCTTTCTCATTACTGTTTGCTTAAGTGGAAAAGTGGTTTCTCATCTTCTGAGTTTATGTTTTCCATAAATATGTGAAATGTCCAAGAGGCAAAACAAACCAAAGTGGTTTTCCAAGAAAATTTGAAAGTATAATTTAGTTGTACTCATGTAATTTGCTTTCAAACTTCATGTTACATCTACACCTGAGTAGATGTAGCATCTACTCAGGTGTAACATCTACTACATCCACCACTTGGCTAATCTCTATTAGCCAAGTGGTGAGATGTCCCAGCTAGTTTGGAGATATTTGAAACTTCAAGACAGCACAAAAGTAGAAAGGCCTGCCTCTGTTCAATGCCAGTTGGGATAGACCAATCTCCAGCAGGACAATTTAAAAACTCGAATATGTGTAAGTACAGATTTGGCTGATCAAAGAATAAAGTCTAATGTAGCTTAATTTGTCCTACTCTGAGAATTAACATTTAATTAGGAATTTTAAATAATCCAAACAGTTGCTATACGCTGCCTCACAGAGATGCCATAATGTAGAAAATGGAGAGGGGAAGGAATATGTGAAGGTTAAGTGACAAGAGCACAGACCATATAGCTGAAGGATGGTTATGAGGGGAGCTGTAAGGAGAATCGTAATCACCTTCAAGCCTCGAACATTGAAGAGACATGGAAGATATAAGGCAGAGTGCCAAGCTAGGGACTCCGCTAAGTGTGCCACTCCTTTAAGTCCCACTTTCTTGTAGGTCACTTTGACAGGGAGTGGATAATAAATGACAATTCGGAAAGTTACGGTCAAAGATTGAGGGTACTGAGCAACATAAAATCCCTTCATTTTATTAAATTTGGAATATCTGGAGCCGTCTGTATCCGTCATTTTTGCGGCATTTCCAAGCCACAATCCAAAGATATTCCCTTTTTAATGCTTTGCTAACTGTATTGTAGCTGTGTTTTTAATAAATTACTAACAGCTAGTGGGGAGGGAATGCTGAACAATTTATACTTCAAAACTCAATTTCCCTTTACACAGCCAATACTAAGGAGATGTGCTTAATTAAAGTGAATAAAAAGGAAGCCCCTGTCCATCCATCGCCCCCCTTGCTGTTTAATAAGGGCCACGAAAAGCCAATTATGTGCCGTTTGATTATTCAGGCACAAAGTCCGACAATAAAATCTCACCAGGGATACAGAAAGAAGCTAAATCAGGGTACAGATCAATGCACATCATTATCTCGTAGCTTTTAATCTCTTTTTTTCTTTGGAAAGCTTAACATAGTATTTAAATGCTTCTTTAGCTTCAGCTTTTACATTTACAGGTTTAACGTCAATTAATGGCCAATGCAGATGCCCAGAATGTTTAAATAGCTACTCTAATACTCATTTGCAATTTCCATCAGTTTAGGTACTACTGTTCCAATAATTGCACTTAAAATTAATGACACCTAATGGTGCCGTTATCTTTGTGTTCTCTTTATGTTATTATTCCCTTCTGTGAGTTGCTCTTTTCTCTGTCAACTCAGTCTTCTCAACACCCAGCTTGTGAAGGCAGATGGTTGCTACTACTGAGCGTGCTTCTGCTGGAGGTTACTTCCTGTTGACAGGGAATCCACTCTACTGTAGCCTAACGCTATACTTTTCTAATTAACATTACATTATGTAATGAATTTAACTGTTAAGCTGATGACTGGATTGCATTGCAACTGATTAAAATTAATTTTATATAACTAAACAGAAATTAGGCTTGTTTATCCTGTACAGTGGTTTGAGATTGCATTTGTTGTGAAATATCAAATGAACATAATTTAATTTATGAAGGAAACATGTAATATTCAGTGTGTAGTGTAAGTCTTTCCAGTAAGATTTGGGAGATGAGTTGTAAAGAAATATCTACCACTTAACATTGTGATTTATTGTTTTTCTCTGCCTGTTGATGGGGTTATGCAAAACTGTAATGACAGGAATGTTTGGCAGTTTAAAAATGTAACAGTGTCTCTATAAATAGGACTCAAGAAGGGATTGAAGAAACTTAATGGCATCTGCATAGCTAAAGTCTAATGGGCAATATCAGTGTTTAAAGAGCTAGGAAGGGAGTTTTTTTGTTTCTATCAAACATCACTTGTCAGGATTGTTGATGTCCAATAATATATTTTTTTCACAATGAATAAATAACTAACTTGCAAATAGCTATGATAAAAATGTTTTTAGGAGAAAGCGCCTAATGTCAGTTTTTTACAAATGCACAATTAGTAAAATGCTGCACTTTACTAATAAATCAGAAAATTTTCATTATTGCATTATTAAAGAGGAACTGCTTAGGCCGCAAAAAATGCTTAGCTTATTATTTAGGAACCATGCAGGCTCTCCACACCTGCAATATATTTGGTGACACTATTTGTTTAATGCAACATGAATATTTTCTGTAGATAAAAAGGCCATATGGTGGTAATGTCGAAAATACTAGACAAAAGCAACTTTTGCAACAAAACCTTGTTGAGATGGATATATATATTTACAGTTGAATAAACTACTCACAATGAATTAATACTGTTTGTTGATTTATTAATTGCAAGTCGTATTGTTATCGCAACAAGCTCTTTGCGGCTCTTAATGTGCCATTTCTAAATGAACAGTTTATAGTTGGTTGGTTTGAGATTGCTTGACATTTATAGCCAGTGATGCAACAATCACGTTTGGGCAGTAATGGATATCAGAGGATTTTTCTTGATTGACTCAGAACCGTGGTCAGCAGGTCAGACATTTCATAAGCAGAATTACCCAGACTGATAAGTCAAAACTGAAAATGACACGTTAATTCTTGAACTGTATATTGAGTTTAATAAAACTCTGATCTATCAAAACATAGAAGGAAGAGCAGAAATTGGTATCAAATGCTAAAAGTTTGATTGATGTCTATAACTAAACATCCTGTTCACATTAAAAGAACAATCAATGCAATGACAATGAAGCTAGAAAATGTTAATTAACATGCGTTTCAGACAAAAAGGCCATCTCTCTGATGTTGTGACACGTCAGTCACTCTATTACTTCAGGAGATACTATTCAAGTTGGAATAAAAGAGGAACAGGACAGGAGAATTAAATGAAATAAAGGGAGACAATGACCAGAATGTTAATCTATCTTTGATAAGCTAACGGTTCATGCAGACACTAACAAACATACTGCGTCCACTGTGTCTGTGCCTCTATATTTAGCTGTTATCCTGGTCTCATGACCAGTTCTTCCACTGGCTGCCAGTGAGCAGGAGCAGTGCCAGACACCGATGACCCTCACACACACGCACACACCCCTTAAAGCTTGATGATGCAAGTGAACAGGGATTATTGTGGAATCAATAAAGTCTAATCGGACAAGCTCTGGTGGCAACAGCCGGCGTGGCTGCGTGCGTGAGTGTGTGTGTGTGTGTGTGGCCTCGACCTCGTACAACGCTGCCACATTAAGTGATTTACGTGAATGAGAGCCTCTTTCTGTCACATGTGCACATAAAGCAGCTATAATGAATGGATGAAAGCCTAAATTGGCAGCTAGTGTTGCTTATTACATGCCTGAGCAGCGGTCAGAGCATGCGCTTGAAAGAGAGACAGCTTGAGGAAGCAGACAGCTACATCACAAGTTCTGTAGCTAGCAGGATGAAAACGTCTTTTTAAGTTCATTTGCTTGTATTTAGAATACAGCGTGGAGGTGACCAGTTAGTGAGTTAGACGATCGCGGTTTGTTTTTGTGTGTTAAAACTGTGATAACTGCAAATGAAATGTAAGTATGATGCTCTTGAAAACAGCATTTTAACGGCTGGTTGTTGTTTTCTTGGGTGCATTTATGTGATAATATTCTAGTGGTTTGATGCAACAAAGCATATCTCTGTGTGCAGTCATTCTAAGAGACTCCCAGTCCTTACCACCTAGAGCAAGATCATAACATTTAATTGTACTGATTATAGTACTGCAACTTTAAAGCTACATGAAAGCTACAGTAAAGCTTTTAAGGTTTATTAAAGATTTTAATATTTCAGTTATGATCAGAAAGGCTGAATGAAACATAATCATTCAGCCTTTCTGATCAGTAAACATATCAGAAATAAGTGCTGTCAGATCATTTATCTCTGTTGATGTTGCTACTGAATGAAGTAGACTCAGTTAATATACTCAGTATCTGTCAGGTGTTTACACTGAAAGTAGAAGAAGGGACATTTGTACACATTTCTGTGGTTTATCCAGGTTGCAAGAGAAAGTCATATTTTCAGGAGATAACAGGAAGAGTCTAATGTATGACTAAAACTCACAATTATTAGTGACATGCTAACACTGTACTTAGAAAGATGGATGTCAAATATCTAAGACACATTTCCACTAAATTCTGCTTCATTTCAATCTAATGGCATCAATCTGCATTTAATTTAATTGAGTTAATAGTAAACAAAATCATGCTTGATTAAGTTATGGGTTCTTCTTTAGCTTTGTGGAGGTTTAAATGACTCAGTCGAGGAAGCGGCACTATAGGGAAAGACTCCATCCATTGCAGGAAAACCGGTTTATAACATCCATCCGTCCATTTCCAGGGTTTTTCAGGAGGTGCTGTGAGGCAGGTGTACCATGGATAAAGCTATACACAGAGACAGACTAATAACCATGCTCATAAGCTCACTGAAAGCAGCAATTTAGTGTAGCTAATGAACCTAAAAAACAAGCATGGGTTTTGGACTGTGGTAGGAAGTCTGAGTTCCCACAGAGAACCAGGAATGAACACAGAAGGCATTCTTGTTCATATTTCAGATCATCACTGAGTAATTACTCAGCTCTGTCCAGATGGTTTGATGTTAATCACATCTAGTATCATAAATCTGCTTGAACATATACAGCATTCCTGCTATGCTCACGGTGTGATTTCAAAGCGCTACAGTTCAGTTTAATAACCAGCTATTCGTAAATAACTTCGGAAACATTGTTTGTTTGTTTTTTTGTTTTTTCAAATCAAAGTTATTCAAGTTCAAACTCCACAGGGTTTAATGCATATTGTACTGATGAATTGCACCAACTTAAATAAAAATGCTTGGTTCTAAGATTCACTGGTATTTTGTGTACTTTCTGGAGCAGATGGTACTATGACTGTGGACATTTTACCTTCCTCATTTCTGGCAGATTTGAAAAATTGGGAACAAGCCAGCAGGAGAACAGGAGTGAAAAAAAGTCCCTAGTAGAAGATGAGGGTTAAGATGTAGGGAAGTACTCAACCTCAGTCACTTGCATTTTGACTCAAAGTCAAAAACCCAAATTTCTCCATGTGGATTTACTTTCATCTCTGTTTCACAAAAACGCACATGATCAAACACTCCCTTCCTCTGTCATCTTTTATCTAAGGAACAAATTTTCTTTCACTTCCTTGGTGTAGCTGTCTCACACACACACACACACACACACACACACACAGCCACGCACGCATGCATACAAAGTTTCTGAACTCAATGATCTGAGTCAATACCACAAATGATATTGAGTGCTGCTGATGCCACTTCCAGACTCACCTGAAAGAAATGCTCACAGAGTTCAATCTAATGCTCATTTTCTCACTCCTGAATTCGATGGGCAATTCATCTCTTCCCATAAAGGATAAAATCCTTAAAGGGATGTACTAAAAAGGGGAAGTGTGATAAAAAACCTTTTGGAGAAAGGTTTGCATCCACAGAGAAGCCCTGCTTTTTAACACGTCTCATTTCAGTCCATTTGATGTAAAAGTACAAATTTGTAAAAATCAAGGCTTTTTTTTGTGTGTTCAAACATAAGATTTCCCAGAAGAGAAAAGGATCCTGCTAAAATGTCCTCACAGCATCATCAATTTACATTCATATACATAATTAATTATTAATAGGGATGTTCTAAAATTGGAATAAAGGAAAAAATACTCTCCACAGAGCTGCTTCTCAACTCTGCATGTCTAAGGTTACTGACGACAGGGAATCCAGGCTGTCTGCTTGCCTTTCTTCCTGCTGGCAGATCCGTTACACTGATCTCACCTCCAGCCAACCTCTGCCACTCTGCAACCTAATCTGGCTTTATCCCTCCCCCCTTTCACCATCTCCCACTCCCCCACAGGGTGACGGAGTTATCCTGGCAAAATCTGGAGCAGTCCTGGTGAACCCTCCCCTGCATCCTGAATTAAGAGGCTGGCCGGATGGAAATAAACTCAGAGCGACAAACAGTCTTTATTCAGTTTGAGAGGCGCATTAAAACATAGGCAGGGTGTGGTGTATTTATTTCTGTTGCCTGCTTAATCTGTTGTTGACGATGTTTTTCTTTTCCATGTGGCACGATAGCAGCTGTTCTTTCAGTGTTTGATTGAGCCTCGTCCCCATCAACATCACTTCATCACTACGCTAAGCACTTGCTTATTGTCAGATTAGCACTGACAGCTAATAATATCAGTCTGACACACTGGTCGATGATAAGCCAACAGCCAATCAAGCGTGAGGGAAGAGGAAGGCAAGAGTTCTGATTGGACGAAAAGGGAAAACATGGAGCAGAGTACATAAAGGAAACAGAAAAATCCACTAAAATAAAGGGATTCAACATGAAAACATTCTGTATTAACTTCCACGACAATTAAATTGTAGTGAAATGTTTAAACATAAAAGACTATTTTCCAGTTTTTCAAAGAACCACTAAGCACAACTAAGTTGTGCAGTGAGAAAAAGTCTTTGGTGTGGGTGTTGTTACTGAATGAAAAAAAGTCTAATTTACCTATTTTATATAATGGAAGGGGTTATTTAGAACGAAAACGTGCAATCTATGTCCTGGAAATAAATATCTGTAGTTCATTCAGGGTTCAAGAGAGCAACAATTTCAGCAGATAACAGTAAGGCTAAATCAAGTAAAGTTGTTTCATTTCATCCTTTTGAGCTTTTAACCTCTTACAAGAAAATGTAAAACTTAATGAAAAGCTAAAGCAAAGACCTAAATGTCATTGGCTCTTACAGTTTATGTAATGATAAGCAAGGTAATTGCTTACATGAGATTCTTAAATCAATAAGATGGTATCTAACTCCTGTGACATGAAGTGCCTTCTGCTCCTAATATAAATAATTAACAAATGGTCACAGTATTAAGACCGGCAAAAATACACTTGTATTGATTATATCATATTATATCACAGTTTCTAAGGAGTCACAAAATTCTAATCTGTCCATCTCTAGTTATGATCCTCAAAAAACTACTGATCTAGCTGAGACTAAAGTTAATTATTCATAAAGATTTCAAAATATAGGCTCCATATTGAACCCTGCTTTAAGTCAATGTCGTAAAGATCTACACAAGGTCTCAAAGAACAGTTTGGAGGGAGGAGAGCTGCCATCTTGACCCGCAGGTTGAGGGCCAACCCAGTAATGGGATCGAAGACGGAAAAGCCGATTCAAAGCTCAGAAATAAGAGCGTTGGTGGCAGCTAAGTCGACATGGTGGCCCTGCCAGCCAGGTCAGGCAGGGCACAAGCTTCAGTGAATGGTAAAGAAAGAAAAAGGAAAAATGTTGGGGCATTGAAAGGAAATAAGAAAAGAAAGACTGAGAATAGAAGCTTGGGGGTTCAAGAGAATTGGTTTGGAGTGACTGATCCTCAAACTGAAAAAGACAGAGGACAGGAGTTGTAGGCGAACAGCCAAGTGTTGATACAAAAATAGATTTTTTTTTTTAAATCGAATAGTAAAGATTCTGTTTGGATCACATTTGAACCCTTTGTATTCTCTGTTTTACACTGTTGTGTCAGCGTCTTCCAACAAATAAAAGCTCTTTGTCTCCAAATTCCTTTGCAAGCTTGTAGTTGGATGAATGAATTTGCAGCTGAACAGGTTTCAACTTAAGGTATCCCAGTCTCAGATGTCCTGCTATCCCAGTATCTAATTCCAGAGCAGTTGGAACCAGCCTTCAGCTCCACCAGAACCCCTAAACTTACTTTTTCCTTATATTATAGTTTATTTTGTAGGGAAGTTAATTTCAGATTTAATCCATGCATTCACAGCCACACATGTGCCTTTTATTTTACTGTTATCAAAGGTGAACCTGATCTCTTTAGGTTTAAGCATTTGATGCAACATTGCACTAATAATACAAAAAAAATAATAATACATTATTCTGAGTCTTTTCAAATGATGATGTAAAATATTACTTAAGAGGCTAAATTATGGACACTAAACTTTAAAACACTCAGCTTTATCTGGACCCACAAGTCAGCAACAACTGCTGCAGAGCAATCATCTAATTCACCCAAACATTTGTGGTGAGTTAACTAAAAGAAACGGTCCAAACTGCCTATTCTGTTCCTGAAAGCCACTTCCTTTTATCATTGGTGACAAATCAAATTGGGAGCCAATAAACCTGTAAGTGGCAGTTGTTCTTTTTGTGCTCTTTTTTTCTCCGTGTTGCAGAGTTTGAGGAATTCGTCACTGTGAGATCCGTGCATCTGATGGTATCCCAAACCACTCCAGAGGCAAAACAATGCTGGGTTTGAGCTGGGATAATAACTGGTTATTTTGTAACCAGGTTGCTGTGTATTGCAGACTTCTGCCCAGGTCCCTCTTGAAAATGAGATCCAGATCTTAACGGGGTTTACCTGGTTAAATAAAGGAAAATAAAATAAAAATAAATAAATAAATGAATAAATAACAGCAGCAAGTTCAGGCACTGCAAAGTCTAACAGAACATCATTTTCACTCTGAATCCCTCTATCAAAACCACTTTTATCTACAGGTCTATGTGCAGTAATGCATGTCTTGTCACCCACTCTCATGTTCTGTCGATCTCTCCATTGGATTTAAAAAAGCAATGCCATCCACAGTCCCTCACATGTTGAAAGAACACACATGCATGTTTCAACTCAAGAGGAACCAACATATTTCTCACATTAAGTTACTCATTAAATTTAGTCTTGTTACTAATTTGTCTTCTTTTACTTCCTCCTCTGAGCTCATCTGAGGCCTGAACATTGTCACCACTAGGAACAGATTCTGGACTGGTCTAAATATCATGGGATGGACGTGTAAAAATTCAATTAACAACTAAAATAAACACAAATAAAAACGCAAATGAAATAAGATAAGGGGATGATAGATGAAATTAAGTAAAAATAAGAAATAATGCAAGGAAAATGCAAAAATATTTTTTTTAAAAAAGGAGAAAAATAAATGAAAGCTAAAAGAAAAATCTTAATTTTCTACTAATATCACAAACTGTGACTTGGGCTGACAAATCTATAATTAACCCAAACTCAACAACCTATAACTATAAAGGCTATGTCCATCATTCTTGTTGTCTATGCATCCAATAAACTTTTCCTTTGGCTGGGAATCAAGAAGTTTTTAAAGCTTTTAAGAGGATTGAGCAGAGCTGATATTGCATTAGGTGGGGTCAACTATTTACAGCAACATACTGATAGTGTGCAAGTTTTTGTTAATTATTCTGCAATTCTGTCAGCAAAAATAAAGAGCCATGTTGCAAATTAAATTTAAGTATCCAAGGTATCCAGGCAGGTCAATTAAAATAAAACTAAACTGTGCAAATTAAATTTAAAAGTTTTCTATGAAAATTGACGGCATCCTTTGGCCCTAATGCAGCCTTCTTATGTTTCTCTTCCCGCATCTCCTTCGCCATCCTGACTCTAGACTAGCGACACTGTCTGCTGACGCCGTGTTTCCCATCTGCTGCCGACAAAGGACGTTGCTGCATACGTTTTCTGCTTATTCTGACTGAAGGGCAGCTAAGGCAGCATGTAACGTCAGAAGAACGGAGAGAGAGGGTGGGCGGTGCAAGGAGGAGGAAGAAGAGGGGGCAGCCGGAACAGAGCAAGGACACCGAAGGGAAATGCGATCCTGCAGTCTGAAATATGATATCACAGAGTAGCGATGGAGCTTCATCAATTATCAAGAGTCCAATCAGATAATGCCACAGCATGCAGAGTGACCTGAACATTCTCAGCATTTTTGGGAACTTTTAGTTGCAAACTGTAATTCTGAAAAAGGTGGGAAACATGATTCAGCTCTTTAACATCAGATTCAGACCTAAACAGGTGGCGTTCCTGCATGGAAGGAAGAATACTGTAAAGTTAATGAGGCATGGTGTTGTAATATCATTAAAGTCTGAACTGAGATGCATCTGTTTGCGGCAATAACAGTTAAGTGCTAAAAACGGTAATAGATTTGTTTTTACAAGTGTGTAAAATGTTGAAATCCTTACTAAACAGCAGGATTCTCACACTTTAAAAAAAATTCTACAAATGACACCCAACTCTTTAAGCAGACAAGCAAACCAATCAGTCGATCAGTGAGTCAATTAATCTCCTAGACAAACCACAGTCACGGAGCAAACTCTACCAAGCAACTGTCTTTCTGTGCAAAGGCATTTTCATCCTGCAGCCTGAACAGAAGCATAAACCTGATGAAAACCTGAGTGCATGCAACTAATTACACAGCCAATCACATCCTATTTGCTCCGCCACGAAAACATAAACAAACTTGTGGCTTGCTTCACGGCTGCGTGTGCATGAGACAGAAAGACAAATAGCAGCTGATTGTGTTTGCTCTGCTGGCTGCAGCCCACTGATTATTGGTACGTTGCTGCACTGTGAAGACTAACGACCAGAACAAACTGACTTCTCGTGGTAAGGTGATGTCAGATGTATTAACAGACACACACACATGCACACCCATAAAGAGTCAATTTTACATAATCAGGCTTATATGAATAAGGAATATCTAATAAATTACCAGCAAACTGTGGTCATTTTTATTTTTCCAATTTGGTTTAGTTAAAACAACTTTGCAAAATATAAAAAGCAAAACTATTTACATATTATTTCATAAGCAGAGAAACAACTGGTTTTAATCAAACCATAACAATTTCCAGAAAATGTTTTCTGATTCAAGTACATATTTTCAGTTCAACCTTTGTTTTACCTGAACAACTAACTACAACAAACATCAACCATAAAAGAAAAAAAATACCCTGCAATTTTCTTGATAGCAGTAGTGGTTTTAAATCCAACAAAATAAAGGGATTATATATGATTATGCACCAAAGCGTATCTTATTGATGTGTTTACAGACTGGAAAATAGTGGGAATTTCTAAATACCATGTATCTAATAAATATGAGCCAATCAAGACAAAATTGGCCCATTTAAATCAGTAGTCAATGGATTGGTGTATGAGTTATGAAAAGAGGCAGGTTTTATTGAAATGTTTGGCTTTTCTGCTTCCTATGACACTCATAGATTCCATATCAGTTTGAGAAGACTATAAATCTATGAAAACACATTATCAGGATTTACATTATCTGTGAGTAAATTGGACACTTTTCTTTCCAGCTCCACCAGTAAGTGTCTCCCCTACACCATCCTGGATGTCCCTATCAGTGGCTAACAGAGGGGAAAAAAAGCTTATCACAGCTTGGAAACACAAACCAACACACATCGGTGGTTTCTCATGGATGAGATAGCTAGGAAATGTGCAGTAGGCACAACTCAGCATGTGAGCTGTGGGGTCAGAGGGTTTGAAGAGAATAGGTGGGAAAAGAAAAGAAAGGTGGCAGAGCACAAAACGATAAAAAAAAAAAAAAAAACTGATGATGAACCTAAATTAAGTGTGATGTCTGTGTGGTCTTTGCAGCCAGCAAAAGAAATTCAGCCAAGGATAAAAGTGTTCTGGTTATCATGATTATAAAAAATATTTTAAAAAGCCGACATTAATGCAGCTGTACCCCATCCCCACTTGTTGCTATGGATTTAAAGGCTAGGCTACTAGAAAGACACAATTGAATTCATCAGCTCAACCGGTGCCTGCGTTTTTACCTAATTAAGAATAAGAAATGTTAAAGAAAACATAACTATGCACTACAAAAACAAAATCTCACCAAGTATTTTTTACGACTGATGAAAAAGACAGATTATTTCCCCTACAACAAGATATTTTTTCATGTTATAAGTGAAATAATCTGCCACAAGGTGTGGGTATTTATTGTATTGTTTATAATTTATTAATATTTTCTGATAAATTACTTATCATTATAATAATTTTTCTTTATTATTGCAACACAAAATTCAAATTAATGGTGTTTGAAACTCCCCAAATTGGCTTTACTGTTGTAATTGATAGTTTTACTATTTTCTCTACTCTTTGTTCACTAAAAGCATCAACAAATAGCAATAACTTTGAAAAGAAAGTTACGGTGTGTAGGCTAGTGATACAAATTGCACTTCTTAACACGACTGGTGTCCTAAAGAAACGTATTATAAATGGAAATCTTTTGTTAAGACCATTAATTGTGTTTGTGGGGTTATAATATGGTCATGCTGTTACCTGTAAAAGCTGCAATAAATAGTTCTTATCGTCACTTTTATAGTTGTCACAACAGTACCATAAAATATCATGATAAAACTTTAATTTCATATTGCCCACCCCTTTTTCAGCAATATTAAATAATTATGGACTTAAAACAAATGTCTATAACTTGCTGAAAAGTTACTTGTTAGTTAGCTTTGTCTCAAGTGTATTATGATATTTGCTCTAGAAAAGTGCTACCCTTGTAATTTTACTTATCTCATTTTCATATATCTCACTGATAATTACCAACTGTTGTGAAACACCCTCTCCTCTTATGCATGGCTGCTAGTTAACCCTGAAGGAAGTTGCCACAAACGCATTGAAAATATCCACTCACATGTACGACACGCTACAGGGGATACCCTATCTATCGCCCCACCGGTGTCCTTTACAAAAAGACAATGACAGCAGGTGTCTACTGTTACAGCAGGCTGGATAATGACACACCTGTTCAGACACATAAAGATACTACTCTGCAGGTGGTGCCGCCTTGTCATGAGGTCGAGGTAAATTCAGGGTTTCATTCGTTTCCCGTCCTTAGGCCACGGTCTGCACTAGGTTCTTGCGTGTGTGGTGCAGGTACTGTATCTGGGCAGATTAAGCAATGAAACCAAATGGACTGGACACACACAGACTGATTTATGGTCTTTCTGTAGTGCAGTGGCTCTATTAGCGAGAACAGCAGCGAGTTTCATTAGTGAAGACCTCAACGAAGGAAGGGAGCTAAGCTGAAAGAAATAAGAAATGAATGAGGTCATGTTATGAGAAAAAGGAGAGAATGAGGTGATAAAATTAAAGGACACAGAGAATGAAAGGAGAAGCAGGTAAAAAGTAATGGACCAGACCTGGGTCACCTGATCGAATGCCTCATCTAGCAGATGCATCACGACTTTCTCTATGCGTGTGTGCGTGTGTTTGTGTGTGCACTCCATCTTGTCTCATTCTCATTCAACGCTCGGTGTGTCTGCAAACTTACCCTCCTATCCTAACCCCTCCCTGTCACTCTTTATTTCTTCATCCCTTCCCTCCTCCATTCCATCCCTTCATTACATATTTAAGAAATAGCTTCCCTTTTTTTCTTGCCTCTTAAAAGCATTGCATCATTTCTGTGCTCTTTAACCCTTGCTCATGCAAGTCTTTCAGCCCCCAGCTTTAATCCACCCATCTCCATCCCTGCAGAAAACAGGGGTGAAACTGAAGATCATGGCACATCCGTTTTCCCCTCTTCCACCACTCCTTCTTCTTCCCTTCATCCTTCCTGCACCCATTTAGTCACGACTACATAATTGCGCAAAGACATCAACAGACAGGGCAGAAAAACAGCCAGGGAGGTACAAAGAATTATAGAAAAAAACAAACATAGCAATGTAAGCAAATCTAAGCTGTTGCCTTGTCCTTTATGTGGATTTATGTTTATTTCAAAAGCTGATTTTCCAGCTTGGCATAACACTACACAAAAATAACCTCAACCAACAGATGACATGTTGGTAGATGTGATGAATTACCTTTTCTTCACCCTAACAAGCTGGTTTCTTTTCTACGCAGCAAAAAAACAAATAAGAAAATCTGAAAGATTAATGAACTAAACTTTAGTCTTTTTTTTCTACAAACTGACACAATGAACTGTAAACGTTTCAAAAGATGTTCCAACTTACATTAAGATAAAATATAAAAAAAAAATTCTACTACTCATCAAAAGTTACTTTACTGCTGTAGTGATGATTTAGACGCAACATTATTGTGGAATTAGTGGTAGGCTGTATTATGTTGAACATGTTGTATGACTTCCTATATGAAAATAAAATATTTTAAATGCTTAAGATATCTCAGTGATATTATTCTAAGAAAAGCTCCTTTATGGGTTGCTGTAACTGCTTAGCTCCCAGAGCAGATAGTGGCTTTTTAGATTTGAACGTCTGGAAGAACACTTGTAAGGCTCCAGCATTATAGTGGAAGTGATCCAACATTTGTTTATGCCGTTAAAATAAGAGAAAACTGAGCTTTATCTTGTTACCGATTCTGTTCATAGCATTTATGGACAGAATCTCAAGACTAAAGGTGGTGAGGGATCCATTATGGTGGTCTCAGGATTGCATCTCTGCTTTTTACAGATAATGTGGTAATTTTGGCTTCATCAGATTGTGATCTCCTGGGATTGCCTTAGGATTCCCCCCAGAGGAGCTGGCTTAAGTGACGGGGGAAGTCTGGGTCTCATTGCCTAAACCTTAAGTACATAACTTTTCCAGAATTTTTTATTTTTTTTCGATATTTGCTAAAACCGTCACCATGCTGCAATGTGGTGACAATGATATAGCGATCTGTGAAAAGATCAATCTCCTACACCTCCCTGAGGTACCATTACATTACATTACTCTGCTCAAAAACAACCAAGCAGAGCCAAGATGAAGTTCTTTCAATCATGCTTGTGTTTGTGCTGCTAAATGTGCTAATGGTGGAGAAGCAACTTAAAATAGCAGGAAAACCTGTTTATCTATTTATTTAGCCTTAGCAATTTTGGAAGACTATAATGTGGTGAACCAGCTGTAGCGCATTAGAGACCAAAGGGGAGTGTGTGAGCGGCAGATACATGAGCTTGATTGACAGTGCTAAGACCCTCCTCCTGGCTCTTATTGGTTATTTCTGCAAGAGCATTGCATTTCTGTATATAACTGGGGGAAAGCAGGACCTCAATATTTTGTGAACAAATATGTAAAAAATATATAAATAAATATGTTTTATAAGTTACATACTGTACTGGATAACCAAAAGACAATGTATGGATGAAATGGCAAACTACAATTAATAAAACATTAAACAGCAACAAGTGTGATTATACCATATGTTTTAGTTTCACATTATTGTGGAAATACTTTGGTATTTTTATGGTTATCATATTGTGAGAATCTCATTTTGGCCTATGCCTAGAGGATGTATTTAACAGAGACATATGTGAATGTGTGTGTATACATACAAAGTAAAATGCCAAAACAGGATAAAGGGGGAAACTTTACTGTGATTATGGTGTGGACCATTTATGCTTTTGAACTTTAGATGGCGAGTGATAGTACCTATTTGAAAGGTCATTTTGCAGCAAATAAAAGAAATGAAATTCAGAAGAGAAACAAAGCGAAGCTTCTAAACAAGGTCTGACAAGTATTCATTACCAAACATCTATACCCAACAGAGCAGCAGTGACACAGAAAGGAGAATTTCTTCTCCTTTCATTGATGCCTCATTTTAATTAATTCGCGTGCACTTTGCTGATAGCTCTGAAACACAACACCTTAGCAACATCACATGTTCGCTGTTGGCTGTTTTTAGCCTTCAGTGCTCCATTTCAGCTGCTGATGGACAGGTCTTGCAGGGTGATTTAGGACCAACAATTTAGCTCACAATTCCCCCTGAAGCGTACAGCAGAAAAGCCTAACAATCAGTGCTGCTCCTTTCTTAATCTGTCTCTCAGAGGATCTCCCCTCAGTTAGCCTCTCTTCCTCTTCATCTAAATAAGGAAGTTGTTTTGCTGCTATAGTCATCATCAGTCTTTCTTTCTTTCCGTCTCTTCTCCTCGGGGAGAGTGAGAGTCGCAGACAGACTTCTAAAAAATACCCCTTTAACAAACACTTTCCTGCTCAAATCATTGCCGCTTTTTCATGACAGTCACACGGGGCTGAGAAGGTAAGAGAAGGCTGTGAGCTGCTTTGATACTGGAGAATTACTGGATCACAGTTCGTGGCAAACAGGTCATCACTCGTCTAAATCGGCATCATTCCATCTCGTCTTCAAAACAACCAGCCAGACTGTGTGTGTGTATAAATGTGGGAGGGTGTCTGGTGATAAGTGTTACTGTACACAACATGTCTCCTTCCTCCAATCTCTAATAAGGGGGTGGATTTTGTTTTAGCAGAGGAGAAATGGGTGGAGAGCTGACCTTTACATGAGACTGTCGGGGGTCTCTATGCGTGTGAGACTGTGTTCAGGTGACAAACAGCCCAACCAAGCAGCCTTCTCTCGCTTTTCCAGGGCTGAAAATATTTTAGGCTCACAAACATAAGCGTGCATACTAAAGAGGTGGCTGTGGACTCTCACACTCACTCACGCAGAAAAAAAACTAGGCCTCAGGGCTGCAATGCTTGTCTCCCATTGACTCCTCTTTGTTTTCATGTAACAGCCGGCCTGTTTAATATCAGAAAGGTCACCCGTTCGATCCCAAACAGCCGACACATAGTCAAGCACATTTAAAGCTCTCCTCCAGCTGATCACAAAACAGAGAGACGCAAACAGGTTTTACATTGCAATGTGAATCTCTGTATTTATAAACGATGATGTTATTTTGAAAGATTTTCCAACTTCCACACGTTATATTATACTTGTACTCGAGCTCCCCACTAAATTTTCCCCCTTGCATATTTCTTTTACTTTCATAGTTTTGTCAAACAACCAAAATTCAGTTTTCTAATCATTAATTTGTTTATTAAGTGGAAAAATCTGTCCACTGGGCCTATGTGACGATGTAAATGGCCCCCTAACTTATTTCTGCTGTGGCAACTGCTGTCAAACATTTCTTACATGTTTATAGTCTTCCCACAGCACACAATCAGGCCTAGACTTTGACTAGGCCAGTTTAAAAGAATCTAATAGTTTTATTTTATTCATTTTTCTTTTTATTGTTTCAATTTGTTTTGTTGTTTTGCACAGAGGTCAACTTACTTGTATACTGTGGATCAGTGTGTTGCTACATAAAAATGAGTGTTTGAACCTAAACTCATAATCTGCTGGCTCCTTCAATTAAAGAAAGTCTTCTAGGTATTGAAACAGCAAATAAATCCCATACCATCACACTACCACCACTAATAACTGTGATTCTTTTTTTGTTTTGTATCTATGTCTGGTATTAAAATTGTTTGATTATCTAAAACATTTTGTGTGACAGAAAAGCAAAACCAACAGACATCTTTGAGGGACACATACTTCATCACAGCATGGCACACGTAGAAATGGAGCAGCAGCCTGGCCGATGCTGCATATTTGGAGATATTAAACAGCCCCATTGTGCTTTTTTTATACTGTTATGATAGCGTAGCACCTTCTTAATGGGTACAAATGTTCTCCGATGCACATTAGTAACATTGTACAATAAACAGAGTCCAAAAGATGTAATTCAGGAAGGTTTTATTCCAGAAAAACCAGATCACTGAACAGAAAATAATGAGGCTCATCTTTAAGGAAGGAATTATTTTCTCTCTTTCTGAACAAAAAGCCTTTTGTGTCGAAAAAAAAAAGAAAAACTCTACCTTGCTAAGGCAGATAGACATCTGCTGCCTTGTGCTGAACTTTATTTGAACTAGTCATGTCGTCATGTTGAACAGCGAAACCAACAACTTACCCCCCCATGTCCCTGCAAACACCACCCAACTTGAGAATAACAGTGTGATCTGAGCTGGCCCCTGGCTGAGTATAGCTGCTGAGCAGCCAGCTAAAGTAGGATCAAAGCAAGCACACAACCATGTGCCCCTCGTTGCACCTCACTCTGACACCAACTATTCACCACGTGCCTCCTTTTAACACCAAATTATATTTTGAAGCCAAATATATTTTGGGTTGGTTGACCTGGAAGCAAAGTGTCCTTAAAAATATGAAGGGCGATGGTCCTAAGGCTTTAGGTGAACAGCTCTGTTTAACATATTTAGTGAAGTTTTGCAACTTTTAACATTTATTAACACAAAAACATGGTGAGTTGCTGGTGGACTGCCCTAGCGACCCAAAGAATCAGCTTAGCAGATTTTTTTGTGGGAGAAAAATTCTAAAGTTCAACTAAACCTTGATGTTGATGAAGACGCATCATTCCACTCAAAACATGAGTTCCTCATCAATTGTTTCTATTTGAGCTGCCTTTACAGTGTGTTGCTTAGCCTTTGTCCAAGAGCATAACTTTCCCTATTTCCCATCAATACTGATATCTCGCAAGCTGAGATTTTATTAAATAAACAACACAGCGCTCAAAAGCCCAACACACATCATAGATTCACTCTGCACCAAGTCAACTCTATGTGCTAAGCAGCTGGTAAGAAGTCTTTCTGTTGACAGCATTGGTCACTGCTTTTCTCCACATATGCACATCAGCATCACTTCCAAACTCCCAAATGCACCATGGAGCTGTGTAATCACTTCTGCATTAAAAAACACAGCAACAGAAGAAACAGCAACGGCATTTTCCAGGGACAGAGCGAGCACAGTCTAACAACCCCCCCTTTCAAACAAACACACACACACACACACACACCCTCACACACCCCCATTCCTGAACACTAACTGCAACAACATAAAACATTAAAGGCAGTCAGCAGCTACTTCACATCTCACCTCTGACATTTCTGCACTTACATCTTTTCAGATGTACTTCTATGGAGAACCAGCTGAGCAGAGAATTTTTCTGTCCCATCACACTGAGAGTCATTTTGGGTTAAAGTACTCCCAATCCAAGTTAAATAAATCTAATTAAAAGCCTCATCCAACTTTATTAAAATGTAATATTCCATTACAAGCTATACTTTGAAGCTGTTAATAAGATTTTAGACATTTCAAAGATAATATTACTTGTAAATTATATTGGAGAACCACTTTCATTATAGCCTTTAGCCTTTGGTAAGAGAAACTATATGCCACTTAACATGATAATTTCCACAGATTAGGGACAACCTTAAGTTAGAGGTTAATAAAACGGGTTAAGAGGATAAATGTTTTTATATTAATTCTAAAAAAGTCAAGGATGCACATTTTCTAGTGCTTCATCTGCATCCATTGCCTGAAGAAAATTGTAAAAAAAAAAACATGAATCAAATGGTGGAAAACAAAAACTCAAGTTGACAAATCTTCAACTGAGTGTTGTTAAATATTAGGTTCGGCAAAATGCACAAGAGGGGTTAATTAAAGATTTATTCATCAATTTTTTCTTGCTGTGAGGGATCATTAGTTATTTTCCTAAACAATAGAGCCACTGTCAGACTGTGTGGGGGGGTAGAGAAAGCAGTAACTATAAAACATTAGCATTTGTAAAACAACAGTCTTTCTATGCTTTTGCTTGACAATGTAGTTTATTCCCTTCACTCAAATTCATCAGAAATTGAGATTCAAAGGTTGAAAGTTTCAAAGAATACAACAGAGCAATTTTACAGTTCCTGATTCAGCCTTCCTGTTATCTGAAGAGGCCTGCTCTCGCTCACTGTCTCACAGCCTGAACAAATTGCCGACGTGTCACGACATATGACTGAAAATGACATTTGCTTTTAAGTATTTTCTTTTGTGCTCACTCTGACTTAATTTTAAACACCACACTGAAACAAAAAAAAAAAAAAACATATTTTGTGTTCTTACCTCAGTAACAATGTGCACTGAAGAGCATTCTCAGCACAGCATGATAGCACTTATTTGTGACTGTTTGGAAAATGACTTGATTTTTGAGTTTCAGACCCAATTAAGCTTAGAAATTCAATCCAATCTCTTCATCCATCTTAAGGTCAAAGATTAGAGATCAGACAGATTCAACCCTCTTATCCAAAATGCAGCTTTATCATCTAATGTGGCATCTACTAAATACATAATGAGAGCAGAGGATCCATTCAAGTGGAAGCGGCTGACTGCAGAATCCCACCATGCCATCAAATCTATATGCTGAGGGCTTATCCTCTCAGCATATAGACACAACCACACACAAGTGATGTTTTTCACACCTGTGCTTATCTTTGACTCAATGTTCAAAAGACACAGCATTCAATCAAAAGTGGAGAATCTTCTATCAAAAAAAGCTATTGCCTTTTTGACAGCCCCTGTATTTCACTTGTTCTCATTGCTGTTGTGTGTGCGTGCTTCGAGGTGTGTGTGTGTTGCAGTGGACACTGTGAGTCAGCGATGTTCCCTGATGTCTCAGAGGAAGCAGAACAGAGGAGACTGGGAGCAATGACACACACACACACACACACCCCCACCCACACACACCAACAAATAGGTACATGTTTAAAACAAAAAAGGGACATTGAACAGATATGCAGCTTCTTCATCTACTCAGTCAAATACAGGCACAGACACAGCAGGGAAAGTGTGTGTGCTAACTGACTCATCTCATCAGTATCTTATTAATGTGGAGACAGACGGCAGGGCCATCTGTTGTCAAGCCAATTGCACAGCAGTAACTTTTTACATCAATGCTCGTCTGCAACATTGAAACCAGCAATTGGTTGACTGGAGATCCAACTACCAAACCAAATTTTGATGTTAACCTGCATTTTTTTTCCTTTATCATTCTGACACTATTTAGCAGGTGTGACATTCCAGTCTAAATGAGGCTTATAAACTGGCTTGGTTTTAGTTAAATGGAACACAACCTGCAGACTGCTAATCTTTAACCTGATTTTGATGTCATGGCTTCTAAGGGCTTTACCTCCAATGAGGCCAGACAGTTCAGCCGAAGCTACATTTAGAGCTACATGCTTCATGGAGACATGTGATTTAAATTACATAAGCATAAAGAGCTCAGGTATCTGGAAGTTCAAAGCGTCACTGAGGGTTTTTTTTGCTAATATTGACATTTTTAATTATAAATACAGCTCAAGATAAAGGAATACTTATTTGCAACCTGCATCTAATGCTATACAAAGTCACCTCTGTGCAGGGCATGTTTTAAATTTCTGAGAACACACCCTCCTGTCAGTGGAAAGAGATTAAAATGAAACCTTGTTTGGGTGAGATGGGAGATTTAGAGCTTTAAAAGGAAGCTGTAAATAAAAGAAATAAATTATTTTAGGGCACATAAGTATTAAAAACTCAAAAGTAAGCAGAAAACAGGGTAAATGTGACAAACAGAAAAAGAAAATTCTCGAGGTATAGGAATACAGCTTAGTGATGAAGTCATGAGTTTCTTTTTAAGAGGGTCAAGTCTGCGTCAAAACACTCAGTACAGATCCAGACAGGAGGGTTAATCATGGTCCAGTCTCAACTCTGGCTTTATGCAAAATGCCTCTAATACAGTCATAGATACTTGTGAATTAATGAACTCAACGGTTTGGAACAGTTCTGCAAATTCTTCATATAAAATGTCTCTTTTGATAGTTGTTAAAACAGAAAATGGATTTCTCACTGACCAAGATCGTATTAAACCCTAAACATGATTTGTCCAGTGATTAAGTGGGGGCCTTGTGTAGCAGCTTAGTTTGCTTATGGTCTGGGAAAGTTCTGTGTCTATTTCTTGCTAGATGCATATTAGCACTAAAAATGCAATTAAATTCCTTTTTAGTAGCTGTCTATAAACTTTCTACATTTCAAAACTTTCAGATTATAACAGTTTTTATTTTCTCCTGGTAGTGTTTTTGCTTAACTGACATAATTTACAAAACTGCTAATTTACAAAACTGCAAAAACTACTATGCAACTTTGAAGCTTCACATACTCAATGGGTCTACAAACAGGAATTATTATGGTGAACTATAATTCCCACCACTGGCTGCTTGCCAATTCAAACCTTTAACAGTCTTCATCCGCACACAAACACTCAGTTTGTACACACTGTTAATTATAGCACTCCAGTCAGCTACAGCAGAAACACCAATTTGATTACTAATTTGTCTTTGTCATTAGGATGATAAACAACCTGCAAAGCAATAAGCAAGCAAAGAAAATATTAGATGCTCCCTTATATCCATGTTATGCTTTTGTTAAATAACTACAAATAAAAATCCAAGTGGGAAAAAAAATTCTCCCACTGAACCTTCAAGCTCAAAGGAAATCCTTTAAATCTGATTTTAAGCACTATATTTGCTTCAAAGAGTAGGTTTTTGCAACATGTGCTTGTATTGTATGTATTGTTTTGACACATTTATGTAACAATATAACAGACTTGTCAAATATAGAGAAAAAATAAATAAATAAGAGTTGGAATTATGTTCAACTTTTCATTAACCTCTGCAGGAGAAGCGTAATCACTGCAACTTACACAGCAAGCTTTTTGAGACGACTCTGACAGTCTGATTGGCTCAGTTCACCTGGTCATGCGTAACTGTGAGGTCACGTTGGAATAAATACAGAGTGACACCAAAAAGATTAGTCCCAGCACAGACATCAGTGTCTGTAAGTCTGGGAAGCTGAATCCTACCCGACGCAGAACACAAATGGTATTAGACACCAAGTTATAACGGCTGCTTCTAGGTTAAACATACATTTGGTAAAATTTGTTCTGTAAACTATGCTACTAGAGAGTCCTAGAAAACAGCCAAAGTTAGAATATTGTTTATTAGATTTGTGTCTGAATCCATTTTGATGAGGTATTACTTATTTTTACTTTTCAGATTAAAATGTAAGTTTTGTTTGTACTAAAAAGATCTCTAAGCTTCATAAGTATTTTGCTGATAATATATATATATATATATATATATATATATATATTCATTAACAGAAGAAGAGCAGTTAGGATTGGGGTTCAAGCCCTCCTTAGCAACTCCTACATGCTGCTCCCGTAACGGAAACATTTTTGGACTCAGCAAATAATAAATATGAAGACAAGTTTAATGCCAATGAAAGTGGATTAAAAATAATCCTTCAGAAGCGAGTTTCTTGGTTTAGAAATGTCAAATTGCCTAAATGTCTTGCATTTCACAATTTTCTTCACTTATTGATAACTGGCAGTAACCTATGTACATAATAAAAATATATACAATGTTCATTTATAAGACAACACTGTCTTATAAATAACGTTGTCTTATAACAACATGGCTGAGGAAATAGCCATGAGAAATGTATTGGCAATATAAACCCAAAATAAAAAAACAAAAAGATTTTTAAAATGGCAGCAAACCCAACGCAGTATACATTACAGTTATAATTTGTTATGCTCCTCAATCATGAAGTGTTTAAAAGAAATAAAATTGTGTAATTGTCATTAGCCCCTGCACAAATATTTAGTATATTTCCATATTCAATGTAATGCTCCAATTAGAACAAAACTCAAAGCTAAGGTCCACGGAAGATGTGTGCCTAGTTCAAAATCAGTAAAACCTGTTTAAGGAGTTCAAACAATAAATTATCACCATTGAACTTGAACCCAGATTATCGTTTTATTCCGGCACTGGACTGTCCTTAAGTCGGATAACTTGTAAATAGATGAGCTGGTCATCATAAATCTTTATGCTCTCTACATAAACATTCAAAAAATGATACTCAAAACTTCTGACTCAACTTAAAGCTTCCCAAAACTCTTTTTTTTTTTTTCCAACAGTAAAGCAACTTTCACTTTCATTAAATAAGTACCAACATTAAATGAAAATGTGATGTAGCAATTTTAAGTTTACTGGGCAATAAACTTACTAGCTGATTTAAAAAAACAGTGACAATAACCTTCATTCCTTCCCTTTTCAATACAGAATTTCTACAAAGCAGAGTGGTGAAATGGAAAGAGAGGTTGCAAGTGATGATGGAAAACATTGCAGACGGAGAAGTAAAGAAGAGAAAGAACAGAGACAGAAAGAAAAAACTGTTGGATATGTCGGGAGAAGAATGGACCAAACTGAACAGATGAACCAAATACCTTGAGTAAAAATGTCAATTTAACACACAGCTGTAACATAATCTCCATTTAAAATACTTCATCACGGAAGCACTGATCCAAACACACTTGGGATGCTATTGTGATTAAACAAGTGTAAAGGTTTTATGAATAGCGGATGTACAGGGCTTCTTGGCAGCAGAAAAACTGGTAAAGACTCAATTCAGCCACAATCCTCCGAACGCAAAATCAGACTTGGAGAGAGTGACATTTTTTGGGTTACTACTCCTTGCTGGCTTGTCCTCTCGGCTCCTGCATCTCCTTGGAGATGATGAGCGCAGCGGTCCTGCATGTGCAGAACACCCATATGCATAAACACCACTGAGTACCCGCAAGCGCTCCTTCAAAGCTGTGAATCGTCTCAAGCAACATGGCGAAGAAAACGAGGAAGACACAGCCTTCAAGCGTCGTCCTCAAATGACCCACGGCAACACAAACACATGCGGGGATGCACACTCGCGTGATAGCGTCCCCATGTGGGCGCACACATGGAGTCTGGACGTGCGAAAAAGAGACAGAAAGTGCGAGAGAGGGGAGGCCAACTGCTCGACAAAAAGGGAGCTGGCTCTGCATTCTAATGCACCGGAGCAGGCCTTCCAGCCACTGCACTCTAAAGAAAAAGGAGAAAACGCATTAAGTGATGAATGGAGTCCACTTCCCTCTATCTTTCTCTCGACTCTTCTCTCTTACCTAATGCTCTTCCTCTCATTTCAATGCTCTTCTCGTTCCCTTTCTCATCTACTGCATCTCAGTTAACCATCTGTGTTCCTTCTCGCCTCCGCTGCAGTCTTCATTTCCTCTAATGCGCTCTATATTTTCTCTTTTCTTTCTCTTTGCGCCTGTTAACTACTCCCTAATTTCTCCTACAGCACATTTTTATTTCTTTTGATTCTCATAATCTGGAAAGATTCAATTTTAGGTCAGACCCATGTTCTTACTTCTGCCTGTAAGTCCCTGTAAAGACTTTAAGTTCATGTGTGCATTTAAGGCAAACTATGTCATCAGCTTTAAGTTTTACATGCCAGTTCAAAATGTGTCGATAATGAGCTGGTTTTCAACTACCTATATAAATGTGAAGAGTGTTGACAATTTTCAGTCTTTTGATATCCTTTAGAACTTACCTAAAAAAAAAACATTCTAGTTATTTGCCTTTCTGTTAAGCTTGTGGTTATCTTCTAGTGTCACTTTTGAGAAGTAGTTACTCAACATGTTCTGTCAGCATATGCATTCGATCCAGTCAAAACTTCTGATGAGTTTATAACACTCAGACTTGGATTGATTACCAAGGTTTTAAAAAGTTTCAAAACCACAAGACTCCAAATAGTAGGTGGGTACTGGGATCAAAGGTGTGGAATTCTGTGATCTGCCACATGTAATCGTATTAAGTTTGTCATCCTACTTTATTTAGGTTTTGTTCAACACGTCAACTTCATAAGCATAATATATTTACTTGGATAAACCTAATTTAATTACTTGTAACAAATTAATTCATTTAGTTTAAGTTGGATCACCTGTTTTCTTTTTGGTATCTAACAAGCCCATAAAATACTCAGAAAATAGAAATAGCCATCAATTTCAAGCTTCCAGCATGTTGAGGCTAGTGAATCTTCATCAGTGAAGACAGCAAACAGCAGCACCACCTGTTGCTGCATACTGCCAGTCTGTTAGCAGCAAGTCTGTTAAACAATTAGTGAACCAATTAATGTCAGTATTACACTATAAAACATCTAAGCAGTAACATTAGATGCAAAAAGAATGTTCACTAAGGGTAGCAAGTATTTTAACATTTTCCCCTTATGCTCACTTTCAGGCCAGGCAAACCAAGGCAAAATTATTTGTGTAGCAAATATCCTCAAAAAGGCAATTCAAAGAACTGCGTAAAGCAACAAATTTACAGTATAGATAAAATCAGTAATAATGTATGGATTTTAGCAATAGAGGTGTATTTAAAATGAGGTTAGATCATATAGACTTTTATTATAAATAGAAATCCTTTTATTGCCCAATTTGATCAAACTCTTAGGATCTCCTACTGGCTCATGCCTGATCTTCATCTTTCTTTACATATCATTTTCCTTCTTCTCTCAGATTTTTTATCTTCTTCTTGACTTTGCCTTCTTCAACTTTGCTCTACTTTTCTGTCTCCTTCCCATCACCCCTTACCACTTTGCTCTGGTCTGTGTCATCCCATCATCTCCTTTCATTTCACTGTCCCTCCCTCCCTTGTTGTCCATATCTGCTGATATGCAGCAGTCATGAAGGGCACTGAGCTCCTTGTCTGAAGGACACACGGTGGCGGTGAATGCCGCATATGCCGCTATGCAGCAGAACATGTGAGAGCTTAGCATGGAAACAGAGCGGCTATAAATATAGCAGCGCAACCTGCCTCTCCTCTCTGAAGAGCTGCTCGCTCTACCTGCAAGTGCAATGGACTAAAGAAGCAGGAATACAATGAGATTTATTAAATTCAGTTTTAAGCTATGTAATCTGTTCCCTGTGTCTGTTTATTTATAGACCTGAAAGGCAGTCAGTATTCCACGTATAAAGGTTCTGAAGGTCAGCCTTGAGAGATTACAATACAAATATTAAATGTGTCAGGGTGCAAAAGGAGGCGTTTCCCCATAACAAATTGTAGATTGCAATGAAATATGCTTTATTCACAAATAGATTATTGAAATAAATCAAACTTTTAGTATGTAGTTTGGTCATTTATCTATCTGCAGAAAGACACACATTGAATAATAACCATGCCCTGCAATCTCATTCTGCTCTTCAGGTTCTTGCAGCAAGAAATAAATGGATAAATCTAAATTTCCATACTTAATTCAGCTACAAATGCAACAAATTTTAGGCTAAACACAAATCTGCTGATAGTGAACTGAGACTGTCATGCTATATTTACCTGAATATTGGCTATAATTACATTTATTTGTTCTTAACAGTTTGATTTAATAAAGTGACAGTTACTTATGTTGCCCAAGATTGGTTGAATGAAATTACTTTCACCATTCTGTCTGAAACCTTCAAACTTCAGATCCTATCTTGTTGCACAAAACATCACCCTACAGAGATACTTTTATTAGCTGTGTTTCCTCACTTCAACTGAGCTATTCAAGGAAATATGATCAGGAGAGATCTGAGTTACATGAACATTATTGCAGTCATTGGCCTCATTGGGAAACATTTGATTGATTTAGGTTTGATGTATTTCATCATGTCTGAGCTGTTGTCAGCACTAAAGTTGAGAAACGCTCAAAGGGATTCGGTTTATGCAGCTCAGCATTTCACAAAAGCATCGAAGACAATACTTAGATGTTTTCAGATTGATGAGGCCAAGTCTGTATTAAGTGCATTACAACCTTTATCTGAAACCCTTTTCCTGAAACTCTATTTTTGCAAAGGTCTGATGGCTAGGAAACTGTTTCTCTTCCCCAGGGCTCAGCACTGAGCTTGGCCCAGATAGACACAAGGCTAACCAACAGTAACAGCCCAGTGTGGTGCAATATGATACCAGCACTGCAGTCTGGTAATACAAACCAGCAGAAGTAGTTCATGATGAAAATAAATCTTAAATATCCAAAGTTTGTCTCCTGAGGCAAGTATTCATTTACAAAATCATCAAAATTGGTCAAAGTCCACATTAGTGATAGATGCACAAACCTGAACTATGGTTTAAACGCAAAAGGCTGATGTTGCACATGTACCAATCCCAAAGAAAAAACTTAATAGTGGCAGAATAATCCTGTGGAGATGCTACTTTTAAGGGGCCTGGAAACAGGTCAAGGTTGATTTGGGGAAATAGCAAGAAACCCTGTTATGTTATTCCACCTTTCCAGTAAGACGTCTGCGTACAGCCAGAGCCAAATCAGAATGGTTTAAATTAAATCATATTTGTGTTTTACAATGGCCCAGTCAAAGTTCATTCTAAATACAAATGAAAATGTGTGCCAAAACCTGAAAACGAATGGTGTCTATTCAACCTGCCTGAGCTCAAGCTAAGATAAGATAAGATAAGATAATTTTTATTAGTCTCCCATAGGAGAAATTCATCTTGGAAGCAGGGGCAAAGCTGCAATACAACAATAAAAAACCCATCCAAAGGGACAGTGACCATGAATAAATACATAAGAACATAAAAACATTTGCTATTTAGCAAAGAATGCAAAGAATTTCAGTCTCCAGTAGTGCAAATCTGGTAGAAAAAAATACACCAAAAGACTTCCAGTGCCATCATTTATCGAGTAGAGGGGACACAATTGCAGGAGATGGAAGACGGGAATGTTGAAGAAAAACAAGATCCAAAATCATCAATGCCACAGATAAGATCAAGCAATATGGGGGTAAACTGGGTTGAAAACAGTCATGGATCTGGCAAGGAAATTGCTAAACAAAGAGACATAAATTCTGGGAAGGCTGATTACTGAAATATGAATCAGGTGGCAGAATAAATCATGCACAGCAGCTGTTGAGGAGCAGGAATCTAAGAGTAACGGAAGAAGCATGATGAAGGGAAATACATGGAAACACTTTTAGAGAGGACGCATTATCTAAAGAGAGCTTTACAAAGCATATTCTGACTCAAACAATAACCTGAAGATTACAATTTAAACAAAAAACTAAAATAGTACAAACTTAAGATACATAATGATGTCACAAAAACAAAGAAACAATGTCACTGACTCAAAGGGCTGAATGCAAATGCATGCCACACTTTTCAGATTGTTATCCAAGAAAAAACAAATCTTTTTTTGAATGACTATGTTGACCTACTGCATAAATTCACAATAAAATAAATTGAGTTCTGGTTGTGACACATCAGAGTTTAATGTTTGGTTTTTTTGCAAGACACTTTATACAAAGCAGTTAGTAGATAATTAGCACTTTATGACAGACTACATCAGATTGCTTCTAAAACTCCTCGAAAGAACAAACTTGTCAGGAAAGTGAGCAACGGCAGCTGTCACATGTTTTCATCAAACAAAGTTAAAATCAAATAGATCCAATTACATAGCGCCCGCACACTATAATGACCAAACAAAATGTTAACTAGATGTTGAGAGAATGAAATGGGCTGTAACTTTAAATGACGACAGTTTTCTCATTTAAGAGCCAATTTAAGCTGAACCAATTCTAATCATCTGGCTGCCGCTATTATGCACGACATGGCAGCAACTTGAGGCTCGGCAGAGAAATCAACAACATTAAGATGTGCGCAGCGTTAAGTGTCCTGGCAGCTTCTGATGTATTTGCCTCTGAACTTAAAAACACCTTATAAAAGGTTCATGATGAGAAACCAGAAGAGGCCAGTGGAGCAGCATTTGTGTAGTCTGGACTTGACTAGCATTCTAGATAGTGGCCTCCCCTCTTGCAACATGCACCACCGAGTTACTCAATTCTGAATTAGGGTCCAGGGTTAGTGGACGCTGTGGAGAAATCAGGTTGACTTTGAGCAAAACACAAGCGAGTGACGACCTTTGAGCAGAAACTCCTCGTTTGTATGCTTTCGCTTTTCGCCTTCCACCTTTAATCAGGTTTCATCACATGATGTGTGTCCCCTGGCAACACACAAAGCTGGTCAGACTCTGACCTCATGAGCATGCAAATAGAAGCTTTTGAGGCACATCTTCGAGGTCCACTAAGAACTCATCCCATGCCAAAAAAGAAAGCTGATATAATATCTCTCCTCACACGCGTGCACTCATACGGCTATAAATAGGCGACGCAAGTGCGCAAGTGCGCATGTGCGAAAGGATGTCGGCAGATGAGGCTCTCGTTCTGAAGCCCGATTCATCCGTCACTGTCAGGACGGCCAGGTGAACGGAAACACACGGGAAGAAAATAAGTCTTTCTCTGCATAACACATCGACTTACAGTGTAGCTTAAATTGCTGACACAGATGCACATGATACAAAGCGAAGTGGAGAGCGGGCTTGCATTAACACAACACAAAGAACATTCAGAGCCTTGACTTCTGACCTCTTTAGGTCAGAAGAGGTCATATATATATATATATATATATATATATATATATATATATGTGTGTGTGTGTGTGTGTAGGACTATGCAA